>VZRR01003434.1:353521-387834 GCA_013398015.1 Oreocharis arfaki | reverse complement strand
GGGGGCAGGGGGTTGGTTGTTGCTATTTTTTTTTTTTTTACAGCTATCTGCGTTCTCTGTTTCTTTCATTACTCAGCAGTTGCCAAAACTATACTGAGAAGTAAAGATAAATGGTTAGGTCAGGTGATGGGGTTAACAATTTACTGTGTGTACTGCCCCGAGAGCCAGATATAGTAGAATTGGCTCATGTTTATGTACAGGATGAGAAGCTGATTTCCTGTGCAGTGGCTTTCAATCACCTCTGTAAAGGACTCTCTTGCAGTTTTCTGCAGAGAATTCAAAGGGCTCTGAATACATTTTGTGCTGGTATATAGGCCACTCTGCTTTGTAACGAAATGCATTTCTTACTTACTCTGTCACATTCAAAAAATCCTGAAGGACAGTCAAGAAAAAAAGTTGTCTTTCATCTATGGAAACCAAAGGAAAGGTAACTGAGCTTCCTGCTCCCCGAGTTTAAGTGAACTTGTACACTCATTACACTCCCCAAACTTAAAAACTATTTCTTAATGCTTAAAATTGCTCCTTCAATGGAATCAACACTTCTGTTCTTGCATTGTCATCTCTGTTGTTCCTTATTAACGTTTCCAGGGATGTAAAACAGTAACTCCATACTGAGAATATCCTTCATGAGAGACTATCCTGTGTGCTACAGAGGTTTAGAAAATCAGAGATTTGCCAGACCAAAGCTGCAGGGCTTTTCTGCAGACCGAACCTGTTTCCTTGTTTCTGCCCATCCACAAAACTCAAAAGGAAAAACATATCCCTTCTCTCAAACACAATTCAGATGATACACAATTTAAACAGCACAGGGTAGTTAGCAAAGAACAGCTCTTAAAAAGCAGGTTGGTCCCTCAAGTCACATAGAACCAGAAACTCCAGCATGAAGCTTTTCCCACTCAAGGTGCTGTGCCTATTGCTTTAGTTCTCTGACCACATTGTCTCAGCAGGTGTCCTGTGTTCCTGCACAGTTTTTCCCTACAATTCAGAAAAATGAGACTGGATTTAGCAATCCAAATTATCCTTTACTGTCCTGTGTGTCCAATCAGATTGTTTTGTTCGTAGCTGCTTCTATGCGAGATGGCATCCACAAAGATGGGGTATGATCACTGACAGGACTAAGGAACCTATCCCTTGGGCTCCCCCCTCATCATCAAGTCAAAGAAGGGAAAAAGAACCACAGGTAACAAAGGTAAGCTGCAACCAGCACCAACACACATCTAGGATCTGGAAAGATTTACACAGGCCAACAGGTAGCACCTTACACTGACGACGTACTCAACTATCCATGATCCTTATCCATGAAGGAAAGGTACCATCTCCCATTAAGTTCAGAGTGGAATATGCTCCCTGTCTAGCAAAAAAACCCCTCTTGCACTGAAGAGATCTTCTCCTTAACTGGCAATTAATTGGTCTTTCCCCTTGCCTACAAGGCACCACAAGATAGCATCACATGGATTCCCAGCCAAAGCAAGCTTTTGTGAGAAGAGCTCTGGGAAGAGATGGGAGGTCAAGGGAAGGGAGACTGAGTAAGCAAGAACAACCACATCCTGCTGCCTATGTTCAGTAATGTCATCCAATATTATGGGATATGCAGACATTTACAAATATGCCAATCGCTTCCCAAGTGGCATTACAGCAAGGAGGAGCATGGAACCTACCTGAAGCCTCCCCAGCATGCTCTCAGAATGCTCATCCTTAACTTTCTAGCTGATGAGAAACATGTCATGGTGACCAACAGCAAATACAGCACTTACCATCACTGCAACTACTAAAAAGGTCTTATACTGGTTGTTTATAACTTTTAAGAGGCCTCCGAGATCAGTAAGAGGGGGTCAAGTGATGTTATTGTTCTGGTGACAGACGGAAGATCCCTAGTAAATGATCATGGCCTGGGAGTTATTAAAAGAATAGAGCTCATCAGCTCAGAAGCTGAAGAGGAAAGCAGCTTTGGAGGGCAGTTCCTTGACAGAAAAGTACATTTCTTTGGGAGGCCAACAGTCTACGGCCACAACATGCACTGCAGAAACAAGATGACAAGAGATACTTCCTTAAGAAGAGCACAAAGACATGCAACACCGGTGACAACTTTTACTGGCACTGGTCTCAAAACGCCCATCAATGAAGCCAGGAGTCAAGGAAAATGATTCATCAAAGGCTCTATGAGTGGTGGGTGCAGAAAACATGAGTTTTGATGGCTGTGCTTTATCTGAACATCCATGTAGGTGATGTAAAGTCACCATAGGGTTATGTTGGGAAGGATCAGGGCAATTTAGACCTGCAGCCTTTGCTGTTAGATTTTTAATTGCTAGAGACAACTCTCCCAGCACAGAAGCAAGTCTCATCTCTCTGTTCAGCCTTAAAGGTATCTTCCTGAGAAGTCCTGGTCCTAGAAGGACCACCACAATAAAGCAAAGCAGCACATCCTCTCCCTGCTTGAGGTCATTTGGGTAGTCTTCCTCTGCCCATACAGGATATCTTTAGTGCCACTAAGGATGGAACTGAGCAGTCAGATTCATCCAGCCTGGATATCTAGCCACAACTGCAAATATTGTCATTAGACTTGCTTTCATCACTCAATTGAGGCAGAAAATGCTCTACATTTTTAATTTCTACTTTGTTCAGTATCTGGACAACCCGTAAATATAGATCCTTTTGTGCTGCCTGGAAATGCACTGAAGGGTCAGTATGTGATCTTCACACACTGTGCAAAGAAGCAAACAGACTTCAACAGTCACTGAGATTAAAAAAAGATGAGAATAAAATTCTGCTTAATTTAGAAAACATGCACTACAGCAGAAGGTTCTGCCTCAGCTCAGCACACTTTACTTTATAAGCCACACAAAGAAGCATCCGGCAAGAATCCACTTAACTGCAAAGAAAAACTCTGCTATCTGGAGTAATCTAAACTCATTGTTAGGACGAGCATGTGGATTCACTCAAAAAATGAATAATGTTTATTCAGGAGGCTGTCTGAGAAACCTGAAAGAGGATTTTGTAGGGGTTGTGCCTGAATTGTGAAATAATGAAGGCTTCCCAATCCCCCAAGAGCTGGGAGGCAAGACACAATGTGCAGGAGGTAGGCTCTATCTGTTAGCAGTCCAGTTTTATCTGTTAGCTAGCAGCACAAGGCTGGAAGTTCTATTTCCTCTGAGCTAGAGGAGTTTGCATCCCTGCTGCACCCATTTATCAAGTGAGGACGGTGATCCAAGCAGAACAGGAGGAAAAAGAGGGTTCAAGCACTGGTTGTGAACTTTGTTTCTGAAGACTAGTCTGTTGGACTAGAGGTGCATCTATCATCTTAATATCATGGAGGTGTGGACGCTGCGCTAACACAAAATAACTTAACACACATAATTTATCACCTTTTGTTATATATGTCAAGTCTAGTAGTCTGTCTGCTGAAAGGTTCTGCAATTCCTCTGAGTTATTAGAGTCTTCTGTCCTACTTTACCCAGAAGACGACATTTCTGCTGTCTACGTCAGGCTCCTGAACCTTCACTTATTACATATCACAAGTTCCAATATATTCCCAGTAAGACTCCCTGAGGGTCAGCAGAATATGCCAGAGGGCTGGTGGAGATTATGAACATCTATTTTAAAACCTCTGTTCTCTGTAGCTCCCTGTCACAGGAACAATAGGGTAGCAAAATTAGGAACAAGCACAGCCATTAACTAGGAGGGGACAAAGCCACAGCATGGATCACAGAATAAAAATAGCATTTTTATTGTCAATATTTTGCTTAACAGGGAGCCAATAAAGCAATTGCAAAATGCTAATAATACGCTGAGATAACACTGCACATGTAAGCACCTTCAGAGCCATCCTCTGAATCATCCGAAAATGATGCAAAAACCTTATCAGTCAGGTCATAAGGACAGAGGTGCAATAATCAATCACAGAAGCCACAAAACCAGCGCATCTTTTCCACATTCTAACATTCAGAAGATCTATATCCCAGAATTGTCTGCTAGAGGCGCTGGACAGATGGATTACATTGTCAGAAAGACCAACATGAACTATGACCTTACATTTCACATCCAAAAGCAAACTAAGAGGAACCTAAGCACTGACAAAATTCAAGGAGACTTGTGTCATGCCCGCCAGTCTGCAAGGCAGGACTTCTGATACAACGCAAAGGTATTCTTGCAGAGTAAGAAAGTGTGTGAATTAACTGCACAGCAATCATTCCCAACAAGCCCTTTTCTGAAAGGATCTTTCCACTGGTAAATTCAAGACAACTTTCCCACTTCTCTGGGCAGAGAAACCAGCCTGAATCACTTCATGTTCACTGTGCAGAAAGAAGTTGCATACAGATTCTTAGGGATGGAACCAGACACCACCATGCGGTACTTAGACATGCCCAAGCCTGCCATTATATTCAAATATTTCAGCTATAACCCGGATCAAACACTTATCAGGGCAGCATTTAGCTTCTGAATGCATTGGGAATCACTAATCTTTCAGCTTCGCTGGCAAAGTAATGTATTAAAATAATGAATTTTGAAAACATTTAAGAAAGTAACTGAGCATTTTCACAATTAGGTCATGAGATGTGGGTTAAGAGCAAAGCTCTCAAAAACATTTGGAATCCTCAAAGGAGATGCTAAACTTGGCTAACAGCACCAAAGATGACTCCTCCCGTGGAAAGACAGTGTGGTTCAGGCAGGGCTTCTTCCAATAAGCCTCCAATTCTGAACCACCGCAAGCAGAGTAACAGCAAGGATACTCAGCCTTGGCAATAAGATGCTCATTCCTGCAACCTCCAACCCACACACGTCAATAAATGTAAGCCAGTAAGAGAAGCAATGCTCTCAAAGCTCCCAAGCCCAGTGTGCTGCTGAGTATAAGTCAGCACAGACCCACCATGTCCTGGTACTAACAGCACCATCTCTGCTACAGTAACCCATCCTTCATCTGTGCTTACCAGGCTGTGCAGTCTGAGTCACTTTGCCAGGTACTCTGCACTTATTGTCTAAAAAAAATATATCCAGAGCCAGACAGCTGGGCAGGTGTGCATTCCATGCCATTCATTATATGCCTGGTAAATGCCCTTCCCCACTGCAGCAGAATGATCTTACCAAGGCTCTTCCTGCATGATTTTCAGGGCAGCAGCACTTCACAAGTCAGGATCCAGTGGACCAATGCACTACAAAGAACACAGAGGAGTGAGAAGCCTGAAAGCCCAGCTGGGTGCCCAAGGCTGATAAGACAATCTGATTTAACCATGCAAATACCAGCAGCCAAATAGAGCATATCTTGGAATTGGGAACGTCAAACCAGACATGTCACAACAAAGAGCGCTTTTCTAACAGCACCTGAAGTTCCTTCAACAAATGTACATTAGGTGAGCAAATGAACTAATCCCCAAGGAAAAAAAAAAAAAGAAAAGAAAAAAGAAAGAAAGAAAAAAAACCCCAAACCAAAACAGGATCTCAGTTACTGAGAAAAGGCCATTCAAAATCCACTCATGTCTTTTGTGATTATAATCAGGCCAAAAAATTACTAAGCAGAATAGTCCACTCAGAGATGGCTGGAAGATACATGTTGATTCAAGCACATCCCTCAGTATTATTCCAACTGCATCCTCTTTCCCACTAATGCTGTCTATGCCAACTGAGAGTCAGACAGTTGTCCATTATACTGGGTCTCACAGAGCACCATATGCTAAAGCAAATCCAAAGTAAGCAGAAAAAACCAATTCGCTTCCTCAAAACGACACATAAGCAAGAGAATGCAATAAAGATGCCAGCTAATGGAAATAATCTCTCAAAATAAGTGGCATCTGTAAAGGCTGTCACTTCCTTTATATAAGCCAGAGTTCTTGAAGATATTCCACCCATATGGCACTCCAACTCCCAATGTGGAGCCCATCACTACAGGGACTGAGAGATGAAGAGAATCATGTTGCTCCACACTGCATATCCAAATTTATGAGGGAGAGGGGAAGGAACCAGAAGTGGGAAGAAAAATGATCATGCTGGGTACAGTCACTGTTGCTTCATTTGATGACAAATGCGAAGATCCCCCTTTCATGTATGCTAAGCTTGTGCGCACTGTCAGAGTTCCACAGGGACAACAGCCTGAAAAAAACCACCTCAGCCTATATAAATAATTATTTAAAGTGAAAAGTGACTAAATTGTGTGGAATGTATAGATATTCAAGGACATATTACAAGCAACATACCTGACTGAATGACACGTGAAGGAATATTCCAAGAAAAATGACGCAGAGCTCTAATACAGCAAGATATGGAAGAGATATTGAAGATCATCAGGAAAAAGCACCCCGTGGAACATTATTTTTTATAAACAGCTGCATTTACAACATGGACCAGGTCTCATATTCACGCAACCACTCTGCCCCTGTTTTTGCCAGACAAAACCATGTGGGGATTTTTTAATAATATACATCAGAAATCAGGAGATATACTCCTACAGTAATAATGGGAGCCCAGGTGTAAAAGAGAACCATAAGATCTCCTCCCTTCTAACACATTTTATAATCACAGTAATATGCCTAGACTACAGTTTTACCATGTGTGAGCTATGACAACTTTTTCCTGCATGTGTTTGAACAGTAATGATGGGCCTTAATAATGAAAAAAGAATCAGGTGTATTGTCTTTATTATGAGAGTATAATGGATTTGAAACAGAAAGAAATATCTATTCTCTTGTACAAAGAGGAATGTAAAAACGTAGCCTCTGCGTGTCAGATCTAAGCATCAAAGACTAAATGACTAAAAGTAGAATAACACGAACATTTGAGAAATGCTATAGTGAGAACATAAATTCCACCCTAGCATTTGATTTAGTGATAATCCTCCAAAACCAGTTCTGCATCTGATAAATACAGGTTTAAGATCCAGTTGTTGACACATGGTAAGGAAATGAAACACATTCTCCCTATATGAAGTTCACATTTTTCTGGGTGAAACAAAGCACATTTGTACCTCATGTCTCTAAGGCACCTTTTAAAGCAATAAGGAGAACTGAAAGGCATCTACCTGCAGCAGTTTTATCCAACATGCTAAAAGGATCTCAGTTAAATAGCCTGACTGTCACATCCACTCTTAAGCCTTTGAAAAATAAGGAAATCCAATTTAAGATTTACGCAACATACCCAAGGCACAGAGTTCCTTGGCATTACAACTCTGCTTCACATACCTCACTTCAGAGGTAGGTTGGTTGCTCACTAAACCTCTTCAGCTCAAGCAAAATAAAAAGGCCTTTAACAAAAATGAGTGAAGGTAGAACGTTTGCTTTGCTAGAACATCACCAATCCTGATTAATAACAACCACAATAATAATATATGCTCCTTTAAGAAATTCTCCACTTTTAAAGAAGAAACAGAAACATTAACAGGTCTGGCCAGTGGCAATGACGGGACCCAGCTCATATCCTTCTGGACAGAATCCATCATTTATCCATGTACCAGCCAACCAAGACTTTGTCCCTCAATTTTTAAAAGCACATAATTCTAAATAATTATGTTGTTCAATGGTCCTGAGTACCACTCAACAGAAAACGTATCAAATGGGAAGCTAAATTTTATAATTTAAAACATGCATACACATAAAAAGGGAGAGAGAGGAAAAAAAAAGACACAGTTTTTCAAAACAACATACAAAATTACATAGCAACAGTGTAAAAGCTTCTGAACAATTTCCTTTCCCTTGCCTCCAATGGAAGGTTTATTCCAGAGAGACAACCCTTAGCAGACAAAGCCTGCTTTTAAACATAGGAACACAGGAATTGCTATACTGGGTCAGATTAATAGTACATTTAGTTCAGTAACCTCTTATTTGACAGCAGCCAGAATCAGATGCTTTAGGGAAAGGATGAAGAAATCTCTAGGAGAGCAATTACAGAAAAAAACTTTCCCATAAAATTTCTTTCCAGCTCACATCATCTACTGGATGGCTTATGCCCTGTAACAGGAGATTTTCTTCTCGTCTTTTTGTTTGTTTTTGCTAGCCTGAATAATACAAACAGCACTAAATAATACCCCAAGCACTGTGGATATCTTCTCTATCTATGGCCCATATGTTTTTAATCCTCAAAATTGTTGGCCCTAGCAGAATAGAGAGTCACAGAGTTTCAACATCACCAGCTTGCTGTTTAAAATAATATTCTGCTCTGCTTTTAAATAACTCACGTTTTCCCTGGATGATCCTGTGTAGTTATAGTACCCAGCATACCACAGTAAAAGAAAAGTTAAGTGGATCTAACTCACCTTCTTCAAGAGTCCCTTCTGGTCTGCTTTTCTCAACACAGTTTACGGCACTGACTCTTAAGAAAGCAGCCTGGAGGAGGCAGAAATGCCTCCAAAATTCCTTCCCCCACACCAAATGTTTCAGGTTTCCTCCAGGACAAATATTAGTTCCTTTGTCAAATTTACTTGTTCGTCTTAATTGCTAGTATACACTTCTTCAAATGTCACCCTTCTAGTTAACAACTTCCTTAGATTTCAGGGCAAACACTTTTCAGGGCAGGAAAAAAAATCAATTCCTGAATAAGTCAAGAGTAGCAAGTCATTTTTCTAATTAAGGCATTGACTTTCTACTAAGATCGTACTAGAATTATCTGTATAGTCACTTCCATGTTAAAACCCTAGGTAAATATTAGGAACTAAACAATTACATCAATTAATAATAGCAGCTGACAGATAAACACTACCAAGAGGATCCCATTCTCTCCTGAGGCAAACACAATGCCAGATTCCAAATGGAGGCAGAAGGGGAATAATATGGACCCAAGCTGCCCAAAACCTGTATTTGCATCTGCAAGTAAACACTTCAACTCTGTAAACACCAAGCCATTACCAGTCTGCTTGCCATGCTCTCAACTGGGCCACAGCAAACAGCTAATGGGGAAGCTCCAGACGAGCAGGGACACGCTGGCTCTCTGGCAGTGTGCCCCATCCATTGACCTCTGGTTGGCTTTGGGGTCACTTGGGATTCATCCATGCTGGCTGAAGTCTGCCGGCTGCCTCCAGGATTTCTGGAGAAGGCTGAACATTTGCAATTTTTCCTAATATATTCACATTGTCCATGTCCATATGTCTTCATCTGCAAGTCAGCTCAAGCATGGAAACGACTAGAGCACGAGCAAGTATTAGACTTAATTATTTCAGCAACCACATTACTTTCGGTGGGCTGCCTTTTGCCAAACCAAACCATCTGCAGCTCAGAAATGTAGCTTCTAAATTTAAAAACTTTGCAAAAAAGTGCATCAGTTCACGCCAATCTGGACAGTGACAATCTTCCGAAAGTTATTGCTGTGAATAACACTAGCATAAGCAAATCAGCCCTCTGAAATCAGTTCTGACAGAATACCTGAACAAGGAATGGCTACCTGGGGTTATTTTTCTTAATTTTCATTTTTTAACAGGTTTTTAAACATTCATTTAAATAAAAATGAAAATAAACAAACATTCATAAGCAAAAATTCACACACAGTGTGAGTGTCATACTTCTAGGCTTCCCAGCCTCATTTAAAATTACATTCTCCCATTCAGTTCCACCTATCTCTAGTCAAAGGACACAGCAGAAATGCTAAGAGTCTGGTCACAGCTTGAGATTTGGGCTGAAGGAGGAATTGAATGCACAGAAACAGCCACTGATGGAGAGCCGGGAAGTCTCTCACTTGTATCCCCCTCATCTCTTACTGCAGGCCTTCCAAACAAATTCATTGAAATGAAGCCATTGGCAGACAAAAAAGGGAGCCAGGTTTGTATCCAAGGACCAGCTCATACTCTCATGTGATCTGCCCTGCACGATTCCTCATGGGTATAAAAAGCAAATACCATCATCTATCAGACAGAACAGGGGGAACAGTGCTCCTGATCCCAACGCAGCTGCTCAAAGTGTCTTATGTACAAAGCAATATGGAATAAAATGGATGCATTCAGGATTTTACGACTCTCACTATAATGTTTTTCTTTATTATTCACAGGATTTAGGAGACCCTTACCCCACCATCAAGGAGAGTCAGAGGCTCAAAATAACAATGTTGCACTATTATCAAAGTGCAAAAAATAAACTATAAATCAACCAGCTTAACTGGTACGTCTATAAAAGGGACAACATGTAAGAAATAAGTTCAAAAATATTAGAAACCACTTCTGAGCACCGTCAAGCTGACTGAAATCTTAAGAGTTTGGAAAAAAAAAAAGGGAAAGTGTTGTGACAAGTAATCTAAACAAATGTTAAAAGTGAAGTTTGACAAAGATGAAATATCTGCCAAACACCCAAAACATAAATGAAACTGCCATTCAGCCAGGGCCAAATAAAACAAGATGTAGCCAGGCAGTTTCTGACAGAACAGTAAGGGCATTGTTAGGTCTTCTTATAGACCTCCTTTCTCCATGAAAAAAAAAAAACAACCCAGGAGGGTAAAAAAAAGGCACACCACCGTGTGGCAAAGTGTGCCTCCACTTCAGTGCACACCTCAGGCTCTCTGTTTATCTGTGAAAGAAACGGGATGGGGGGGGTTACCCATGGTTTCTGCTGAGCACCGGGGTGCGGCAACTGCTGGAGGTTTCCAATGACCAGAGCAGGAGGAGATGTTGAAAGACAACAGGGAAAGTCCAGCAGGAGGAAGGAGAGAGTTTGGGGGAGTGGTAAGCTCATCTGAAACATTTAGCAAGATTTTACGCCTATTCGGTTTCAAAGGCTAATTAGCATTTTGAATAAAGGGCCTCTTCACTAAACATGTAAACACCTCATCCTTCCAGGGACTGCCAAAAATCAAAGTTACCAAATGAACATATACAAGGTCTTTAAACTTCTAACGAACAATAAAACTATTTTCCCCATAAATTTCCAAATAAAGAAGCATAATACAGCACAGAAAGTACAATGCCAAAAAAAACCCAACCGAGAAAAACCCAGCTCATAAACTCTGCAGGTTTTCTGAACAGTATTTTGATCTTTCCAGAAAGGAACAGTAAAAGCAGCATATTCCACACTTCAAGCTTCGTTTTAGGATCAAAAGGAGAGCAAAGGACATACTTTTAATTAGCAGGGAGAATACAAAAGCCCATTAATGGAAAACAAAACACATTCTGGAAATAAAAATACACTACAAATGTTACAGACAGACACTGGTGTGTGTTCCTCTGTTCATGGCAACAGTTCAGGAGGAGTAACTTCTGAAAGCAGCATGCCGACTTCCAACTCGCAGCTTTTCAGGATATTCACCCTCCTGTGACTGCTTAACATGATCTCCTCTATTTATAGTGACTTTTTTTGCAACTGTTATCATATGGTTATTAAAATGAACAGAGAGAGTCACAGAAACTCTGCAGGAACCAACGTCAGTGACTGAGTAAAAGACGCTACTTCAGCACGCGCTTTTGTTTGTAACTTGGGCAGCTTCGAGATTTTTGTTGGCAGCATCTGCTGCGCAGGTTAGGAGAGCCCAGGAGCAATGCTGGAAGTGTGGGCTGTGGCTGCCCCAGGGCTGTAAGCCATAGCATGACCCCTACTTAAAGCAACAGAGGTGTTAGCACAGAGCACCCGCTTCCACATCTGGCCTCCTGACCACCCAAACCAGCAAAGGGTGGCAAGGGTTCACACCGACCCAGGGCTGCTCCTGGGAACAATGGCAATTGTGCCCTAGTCCAGCTGCAGCCCTCAAGCAGCAGGGTCCTTAGGATACCCTGATGCCTCCCTGCCCTAAAGCACCAACCCAGTCAGAGGAACTCTGCTGAGAAGCAGCTCTCTCATGGCCACCTCCTGTGTGAGCAGCCCTGCGAACCCATTCCACCTGGCCACACTAAGTACAGCCAAAATACAGCACCCAGGCTTGCAAAATTATCTCTGAGTGCACACATATACACAGCCGTGCTGTTTTGTGAGAGGGTTTATGTCCTCAGACACAACGAATTCATCCCTTTAGCCTCGGCCTGCATCATAGCTATTCTCTCACAAGTGTCCCATGCGTTGCTATATAGGCTGGTTGGAGATGCAATACATTTTTATTAATTGTACACATAAGAACTGGATCTTATACAAATACATTTTTGCGGTTTCCAGTTCAGAACAGCCTTTAGTCAGACTTTAGAAGAAGTTCAGCTCTCTCCTATTATAAATACAGGTCACAATAAATTGAGGAAAGCCAAAGTGTTTTCTGCTTTGTTTGCAGGATGGAAACCCTTTTTACATTTCATTATGATAAAGATGATTATGGGCAAAAAATAGTATTTATTTTTAAATTTAATTGTTGATTTAAGCTTTATTTTAAACCTGCTAGCAAAAACACCCAGAAAAACCAAGTTTATTTGACTTCATTAATTACAAAATTAACCTTTAAAACCATCATATGTCACCTGTGGCTAGTTTTACTACTTCTAAAACATGAATGCATTGGGGCTGCCAGGGTCTGGAGTCTCAGACAGGAGGGGATGGCCACTGCTGACCCATGGGGTGAGCATGCGCTCCTGCTGCTGCCAACCCATTCTAGTCCCAAGCAGCTGGTATGAAGCTGGTATGAGCCAAGGTTGTAAACACCAAGTGATGTAATCCCTGCAACTGCAGCTTCTAAAAGCTCGAGAAAGGAATCCTAAGAAAAACTGAAATAAAAATAATTGTATATACACTTCCCAACCTGAACTTTTCCACACCTCCAGACCAGCTCTTATCAGAGGGCTACCTGTATTCCGCTTGCATCTAAAAGCACCCGAGACTCAAGGGACAGAAATCCCAGCTGCAGACCATGCAGTTCTTCATGCAGCTCCTTTCTTATTCTTGTAGCTAGAAAATGCCAACTAAGAGAGGTTCACACAGGGCTGGAAGCAAGCCTCACTAGGCACTGAGGCACCATCCAGAGTGACCTGGGCGCAATGAGACCACCAGCTCATGGAGTCAGTCAGATGGAAACTCACAGAGCCAGAAATGGGAAGGCCACAGTCTGACTCTTCCAGAAAAGAACATTTCAGAAGCACCAGGAAACAACTCTAGGGCTTTTTTCAGGTGCTAGTGAAGAAGGAGATGAGCATACCACATAAGGGGGCCCCAAGACTGCATCTCACCTCAATGGGACTTGAAAAGAAACACAGGAAAACCCACAAATTTCAAGGCTTACCATTCCCATTAGGATTTAAGCACTTCCTGAGGGAGATATTCCCACCAGGGTTAGGCAAACATATGCCTCTTAGTATCTTAAAACTGGGACTGGATTACATCCATCTCAGAGAAGAAGCAGCTCAAAGGTCCAGATAAAAAGGTGCAAGTGCACAATTTTTGTTCTGCAATCTCAGCTTATTGCTTATAGTCTACATGGGAAAAATAAATCCAGAGACCATATTGCCTGTTTTGTATTTTAATTAAGTAAGTGCCTGGAAATAAGTTACAGGGTTTTTTTCCACTGCTTTCTCTTGCTAGCTGCCCAAACCCAGGCTTTTCCATAACCTCGTCATGGATCAAGTTATTAATAAAATACAAACAAAAACCATACTGGCACATAAGATAATTAAAATGTCTCTACCAATTTCACCTTTGCTTCTCTTCTCAGAAATGAATACATCCTCCTTTGACACAACCCCCCCATATTCTGTAATCCCAATGTCTCTCCAGCTATCTGTGGTTATTTTGCCATTACAGCACATAGTGTTTCAGAGAGGCTTTGATGGTGCCGTTTCCTTACCCCACTCCCAAAGACTCACAGACTGAACTCCATTCATTGTGGGAAGTTTGTTCATGTACAATTTACCTAATGCTCTCTGCATCAATTTCGTGTTATGAATGGCTATTGTTAGCCTGCTGCTGTTCACTCCTTAAAAAAGGGGCTTTGGGGGGTTTGTTTTTTCGGTTGGTTGGTAGGTTTTTGTGGGGCTTTTTTTCAATAGTCTGCCGAAGTAAAATACTTTTTCAGCCTTTCAGTGTTTTAAGTCAATGTTTAGTTGCTGTGTTGGTCTTGCTGGTATAGAAGTCCATACAGTGCCATGCTTTGGATCTTTGGCTGGAACAGAGTTGATAACCCACTGATGTTTCTGCTATCACTGAGCAGGGTTTGCACAGCAGCAAGGCCTCCTCTTTGTACCCACTCTGCCCTGCATCATCCCACTCCAGTGTATAGGCTGGGAGCAGGCACGGGACTGGGAGGGGACAGAGCTGGGACAGCCAGCCTGCACTGACCAAAGGGATACTCCAGATCACATTATGTTGTGCTCAGCAATGAACACTCAAGGAATAGAGCAGAAAGGAGGAATGTTCATGCTCATGGTGTTTGTCTTCCCAAGCAACTGCCATGTGTGCTGAGGCCATGCTTCCCAGGAAGCAGCTGGATGTCTGCCTGCTGATTTGAAGTAGTGAATGAATTACTCTTTTTGCTTTGCTTCCGTGTACAGCTCTTGCTGTCATGATTAAAATGTCATTATCTTGAGCCACAAATCTTCTCACCTTCCTTCTATTTTCTCTCCATCTCATGGGAGAGTGCAGGAGTGAGCAGCCGTGTGGGTAACTGGCTGTTAGCCAAGGCTAACCCAACACAAGGCTATAACTGCCAATAATTTTCTTCTTGACCTCCTTCTTCATCTCTAGTTATCTTCTGTTTAATTAATCTAATTAACCCATATTAATTTAGCAGATCAAAGAAATTCTTGACATAACAGCTGACTCAGCATCACTGCATGCTTGGAATCACAACAGATTTATACAAAGTCGCTGGCTGAAGTTGGATGTCCTCCTTCGGCCAACCTCACTCTCTCTAATCCACAAAATAAAAGTAATGTTTTAATTTCTATGAATTATTTCAGGCAATCCTTAGGATATGACAACAGAAAGAATATCAGAACTGCAGGATCCCAATTGATCCAAGTGGCAGCAACTCAGTCAAGTTGTGTTAGATGTGTGTGATGGACAGGGCACTGGCAGATGCCAGATGAATGACCCTGAAAAGCTGTAAAGTTGCTCATATCTTTGTCAAATGAGCATAAAGACATTAATGAACCAAAATTACTTACTCAGGCACTTCAGAGTTGTACATAACCACACAGGGCACAGGGGAGAGGGCGGCTGGATTGTATCTTCAGATCTGACAGTGATTTGCTAGTGACTTCAGGAAAGTCATTTGAACTCCATCTGACTCAATTTTTCCATTTGTGAAATGGAAATCAACATGCACTTCCATTTTAAGATAAGTGAAATACTCAAGGCTGGCAACATCATTAACTCTAAGTAACTAATAGCTATTAGTACCTGGTGTACGCGATTGCCTCTCCAAGCGGCTTTCCTGGGGGTACGGGGAGGCATGACTTACAGCTCAGCACAGATAACAACTTCATTTCAATAGCCATTCTGAAAAGGGCAATGTACATGCTCCTAAATGAATTCCACACCCCAAATCAATTCAGTGCCTAAGAAGAAAAAAAGTATCCACTGGAAAATAAGACAACATATTCCAAGAAGGCTGTCTTATCTATCTGATATGTTTCCTGCATCTCGTGGTGATTTACCGTAATAGGTAATAACTAGTGTACATTATATCTAGTTTTTAATAACCACACTTCCATTATATTTCATTTCCCAAAGGGACTATTTGTGTTTTTTCGTATCTTTTAACTGTAAAACTGTAAACTGCTGTAATCAAGTACTGCTTTCTCTTGTATTCTGGACATCCTCAGTTGATTATAATCACTGCCTGCTGAACTTACCTTCAAAATGTTAATCAGGAATTGAAATAAAAATTGATACTATTACATTATGTACTGCCCCATTTATTCACTCTTCTCTTCTTAACACAGGAGACCCAGAATACAAAGAACTATAAAACAAAAAAGAAAAGGAAAAAAAACCAGAAAAGTAAAAAAATAAAAACAAAACAAACAAAAAAGTATGAAAAAAGCAAGGGGAAAAAAAGGGGGAAAAAACCCCAAACTCCAAAAACTGGCTCCGCAGAAGAGGAGTATTAGAGAAGACAGTTAAAAAAAGTGAAAGCCTATGCTGTTGAACCTGGTGTCTGTAAAAGAGATGGAGGCTGTAAAAGTATGTTTTGAGGTACCTGTACAACATCCACTGTAACTCTGGATAAAATACATGAAAAACTAATTTTAAAGTATATTTTAAAATAGCATATCTGTATATGGTACACTACTTTTTCGGGAACTAGTGACTTGGTCCCACAACTATCAACCAGCAAGACTGCATGAGGAGAATGTATTTTAGAAGGTGTCAACAAAAACAAGCATGTAATTGTGTAAATCAAGCTGTAAAGCCAGCTGGATTTTCCAAAATGAATCCATATTTAGGGGAACTGGTATGTCCAGAAGGATGCCATGACTGAAAGGGTCGTTGGATTCTACCTGATAACATCCACAGTGACATTTTCAGCAGCCTCATGCATAGCATTTCAGATTTCCAGGGGTCCAGCACCATAACAATGCCCTGTCGGGAAGATCTAAAATCCTCAGTTTAATTTACACCCAGCACAAAGGATGCAGGCACACACACACATACACAGTGGTTTCGTTTTCTCTGCTCTAACACAGAAAGCTAATACTACAAACTAACAGAACAAACTCCAGTGGGGTCCATTACTTTATCTTGACCAGTACAACCTAAAGGCTGGCTATAACTGAATTCAGCAGAGCAAGACACAGCCACGGCCTTCTTGAAAGTAAAGATCCCCTGAGGAAAGAGTTTTCAGTGGAACACATAGAACTTAACTCCCCCAAAAACCTCTCTTTCCTTTAACTGGACACTGTCACCAGAAGTAACTAACATTTCTCAGCTTCCTTCAGGAGAAGAAAGGGATGATCATCTGCAAGGAAGATTTGAGAGAACTGTACTAATGCAAAGTTGGACAGATAAATTCAGGCAGCTGGAAAATAAAATCAATGAGCTAAAAGCATTATTAATTGAGACAAGTGAATATGGACAGAGTCAAAGCTACTGACAGAGCAGAGGAGATAAAGCAGACAAACCATTATCACCAGAAGTAAATAACATTGAATCAACTAGATATGATCAAAGGAGCATGTTCATAAGTACTGGTGATATTACTTCTGAATTTGATTTATTTTATCTTAAGTCACAGTATACATCACTTAAGCAAGCCAGTTCCTTCCAGGTATCTTGCTAATATCCCTTAACAGAAACAAGACTGGATGCCCAGACAGCAACAGATTAAATGAAAAGGCAAAAAACCCCCTAACTAGATAGAAAGGCATAAACTCAGTACAGCTAACAAATATCCTACATACAGAAAAGCAAGAAGCCACTATCATCATACAGTCTGGCCAATCACAAACACGGGGTATGTATTTTCCCCCAGAACCTGGATTAGCGCAATTCCCTATTTATATAAAAGAAAAGACTTCAAATGGTGGCACATTCCTCACTTCTCCCATTAAACTCTCTTCTCCTGTCCTCTCCCATTTATGGTTTCAGTGTGCTTACTGAAGTAACAGCTGTAGAACTGATACCCATGGAGCAGGGACCAGGCCCCAGGAAGCGCCTGCCTGTGTAGCAGCATTGACTTTCTCCTGGTCTGATGTGTCCAATACACCTGGTTTAGATCCTTGCTTCAAAGAGAGAGGTCTGTATGAAAATTTTATCTAATGGAAACAACAATATCCATGATGTGGTAGGTAGTATCCTTCATTTTAAGTATCAACCCAGACACCTATCAGAGAGGACTGTGGTTCTGATTTCAGGGTAACATGAGCTTGCAACAGCTGTTGAGGATTTATACTCAATACTACTCATCATTTGCAAATGGGTATCATACCCCAGGCCAAATTTCTCTTCTGGCAATAAGACTCTCCAAAGACCCTCTGCATTTGCAACTCCATGTCCTACTTGCACTGGTGTTTCCATCCCGGGCTCTTCGATAACTATGCAGAGCACATACAAAGGGGATAAGGAGACTCCACAAGTACAACTATACACACCAACTGTTCTTCAGGCACAAACAAGAAAATGTAGGGAAGCATACTAAATGCACTTTTAATTGCAACTGATTTGGTCACAGCTGAGTCCAGCTTGGCCTTTATGCACTGCACCCACAGTTAATCCGTGTTCAGTAGCTGTCATGGAAAAACTAACATATCTCAAGAAGGCAGAATACATTCTCATCTGGCCTGTGTCAGTTAATATCCAACACTCCCAAACTGCACACTTGCATAATACTCCTGGGTTACCACTGTATTATAAAGTCAGTTGTGACACTTTTATCAAAGCTGACCAAAACTGACTGAGAGAAGCTCATTCACTGTCATCTTAATAGTTCTGAATAACCTACAAGACCAGCGGCAGTGTGCTCCCCACCTGGGAGGCAGATGCACTCTACTGTAACACAATCATTCGTCTTTTATTTCTTTGATTATAGATCCTAAAACCCTAAATGCAAAAAAAAAAAAAAAAAAAAAATTAGAACTCTCCACAAAGTACCCTACAGAAGCTAAAGCACTGACAATAAGGTATTTATTTGATATGGTTAATTATCTCATTTTATTTTTACTACTCAATAATGTTTTCATGGAAATTAGAAAGGATACGTATTCCTGTCAGACCTGAAATGATTTGTAAAAATGTACAATATTCCACTAACATTTCTGCAAGTCTTAGACTACAACTGGCAAACAATCTGCCCTGGCTTTGTGGTTTTCCTAACCAAAAAAAGACCATTAAAAAATGAGTGCCACGAACTTCATAACTATGCTGTGTTTCTTGTCATGCTGGGATTAGTAATAGCAGTGCTATCAAATATTACTGTGCAATAAAACCTGTGGTTTGCATTTAGATTACATTTGATTTCTTCATGTGGAAAATGCATGCTCTAATTTTCCTCTTACAGTAAAATTGATAATACATAGAATATAACATCACAGCAGATGACACAGTCTACAAGGTAGGCATGACTTGTTTTATAGTCATAAAGCTTGTACTTCTGGCTGTGATTTTATGAGCCAGGCACACAAAAAAAAAGAGCACAGAAAAGATATTTATAAATAAAGGCATACAACAGTAAATAGGAAAGGAGACCAAGTTACAGAACAGATTGAACTGGATACAATCAGAACCAAACAGCTTTCATAAAAACTGCAAACTTAGCACTTGGATACCTCACTAGTCAATAACGTAGGTACAGCGGCCTCCTATAACAAAAGAAAGCAATTCTAGGCAGTGAGAAAAGGAATGTAAATAGGACAGGCAGCATCTTCAACAGGCAAAAAAAAAAATTCTTTGAATATATTCTTTCAAAGCTCACAATATCATAAACTAGCCCCTCACCTTCCCACAGCTCCCACAAAGCAGATATCATCTATCGCTATTTTCTTTGTAATAAGTAATCTTGCAAATATTAATTTCAGAAGTATCTTTCACAATATCTTTCAGAGAAGCTTCTACAAGCATCCAGGAACTTATTAGGTAAAAAAAGGGAGGTGTACACCGCACACGGTCTCCATGGGGACACTGCACATGGCAGAAGCTGTGAACAGAGCACTTCCATCACCGAAAGGCAATGGGGAAGAATTATACAATAACGAACAGAGAGCTCATTAGCATGTAAAAGCCATAGCCCTGTACATACTGCCATATTTTTGTACGTCATCGCATTAACAAATTGCTGTTTATTAGCCATGATTTACTGAGCAGAGCACAACAGAACTGGGCACTAGCTGAGGCAAAGCAGCTGGATGCAAAACTAATGCAAACAGCTAAGAGGAGAGTGATGTCTTAACTGCTTCTCTGCATAGCTTGATCCACCAGCCAACAGATGAACTGATTACACATTGTAGCAAAAATTTCACCTTTTGCTACACTGCAATAATTCCTGAATAAATACAAAACATGGTTAAGCTTGACAAACTGAAATATGATTCCTCACCTCCACTGAAGATGGTGCTGTCAGTATTTAAAGAAATTATATCTTTACAATGCATTAGTATTCTTGTATTCAGACCAACCATGAAAAATCACGAACTGCAAACATATTCATCTTTAAATGAAGTTTACATCCACTTCAAAGTACACATTTTTCTAACTACTACCACCATGCTCTCACCGCACTACCTTACTCCTCTGAACTCACAGCTCTTTCCACTGCAGTCTCACTGTGGATGCACACCTCAATCCCAAGAAACAAAATCCAGACTGCACACAGCCAATGATAACGACATGTTCAAAGCTCAGGAATTCAATAGAAGCATAAATTCCCAACAGAGACCACCACAAGTTAGTCTCCCCACAATGCTCAAGCCCAGACTTGCATGCCCTTGCTTGCTCGGGCTTTGCATATGGCTTAAGAAGTGCCAGTACCAGGAGAAATGCACTTTAACTACATGTTATAAACAACATGCATTAATGGCTTATGGACTGTTACACTTCTTTGCTTTTTCCTGTTCATACTAAAGGGATTTTGCTCAGGGAGAAAAGAAAAAGAGGAATCAAAGCTTTGGACTTGTTATTTTCTTGGAAGAACCAAAAACCCCACAAACCTACAGAAAAAACTTGTGCAAAATGCAACAGTTCCTAGAGACAGCAGCAGATTAAGCTTCTTTACTGTTTTAGTATAGTTCTGAGCCCCTAAATTTCAAGTTCACATTAACCAAAATTAAAACTCACTGCAGATTATCAAGTTTCATGTATTTTTTCACTACCCTTATACAAAATTTACTTTGGCACTGTACAGCAGTGCATTATTAATCAGCATAGGTTTGTTTGAAAAAGCAGGCTCTATTTATTCAGAGGTAGGACTGACTCCAAATCCACGCTTTCTTTTCCACATGGAATGCGAGTGTATCAGATTTGGTATTTGATTTTTCAGCTCAGCTGTGAGGGACGAGCTGAACTTTGGAAAAAAACAGAGGTACAGTCTATGTGGTAACAGAAAAAGAAACCACAGGTTTTTTTGGGTTTTTTTTTTTTTTTTGTGGTGGTTTCAGGTATCAAAGTGAAAATGTCAAATGTCTCTCACCACACCCATTACAGCAAAATCTCAGACCAGTTGAAGACAGTGACGCTCTGCTATTGGCATTAAATGAATCCGGTCTCACCCACCCATGACCAAAAAAGACACAGCGTCATTTCAAAATCACAGTCACTTTCCTATCAACTTTTTGCAGCGTTTTCAGATTTATAAACCCTCTTTTTATTCTCATACTGCAGTCAATTAGCAGCTATAACTAAGCAGATCTGTGCAGTTTTAGCATGAATTCTTTAAAATCACTGATCTTTACAAGCTACTTTGATGAAAAGAGAATATTTACCAGCAACTATTAAGCCTGAAGTTTGAGGAAACAGAAGAAGCTTGTAGGAGGATTTGCTAATGTAGTTTATTGCTGTTACTTTTCATTTTTTTAAAGACACTGCCTCTGAAGTCTCTGACGAAAACGCAAATAGATATTCTTGGGAGACAGTACAAGCCAAATGCAAGTTACAAAATCAGATAACTTGGTCTTAAGGATTTCATCACGTAAATCCACTGATATCTCAACAGTGCCACACTAATACACATGTAAAATCAGAATCTAAGTGTCTGGTACTGCTGGAAAAGAGATGGAGACACACAAGGATTTTCACAACAGAAGTCTTCCCCATAAATGTGTGCAGGAAACCTAGAGATGAAATCCCCCCCAAGAAGACACAATGCTACCTACCAGGCAGTGATAATCTCTCAGTGGTCACAACAGGCATGTTGTTGAAACAACTAGATGGAAAAAAAAGGCATCCATGCTTGAGTGATTCTGCAGAGCAATGTGCCTACACCTAACACAACGGAAAACCTATTCAAGAATAGCTAATCCTGTGAAACTACAACTGCAGAATGCTGTTACAAGCAGTGCAAACTGAAAATCCTCTGAATTAAGTGTTCACTGAGCAAAGTTAAATCTTTAGGTGGGCATCTCTCAACCCATCCACTCACATACCTGAGGGTGGCATCCATGTGATAAATTGCATTTAACATGCACCTGCACTCTACCTTCTAATCCATCCTCACCTTAGCTACTTCTAGCATTACAAATCTCCAAGGTCCTTTGAACAACTGCCTTCTGCAAGGAAGAATTGCTCCTTAAAAGTGTATTCTCAAGAAGCCAGGAAAGATTTAGGTTCAAGTATACTGCTGTTCAACGTGGATAGAAACAGGATCTTTAAATTCATAGGAAACTAGGTTTCTATGGGTTTTCAGGATTATTACTATTTCTAAGAGACAGAAATACACAATTTCTAAAAGGAAAACCCATAGTTCAGTCACTAAGCAGTAAGCAGCTTGGAGATGCATATCCACAGCTGGGGATGGGGTCAGGTGGTGAAGCCCTCTAGATACTGACAGAGTGATAACATGCACAGCTACTCTTGGATGACCTACAGGCAAAACCATCATTCCTTAAGCCAGACAGACCTATCACACGCCTGCTCCCCTGAGAGCTAAGAGTCCACACAACGCCAAAAGGAGGCCTCGACAAGGGGAACAAACTCTTCCGTTGTTGAACTTCAAGAAAACCTACAGTGTTTTGAAGGTGCAAATTAAAGGGGCAATAAATGCACTGGGAAAATGCCCAACTTTTCTTCAAAATACTGCAGCCACTCTCATGGCATGGCAACTTAGGGAGAAGCAAGTACTCATTTCTTGTCTCCAAACTCTGTGCTCTGTGGCAGCTTGAAGACGTGCCTGGAGGAGCAACAGAGGTCCACGGAACCTCTGCCCATACCCACAGTACTCAGAGGGCACCTCCTTCCGCAGACAGGAAAAATCTCTGCCTCTAGATGAGAGAAAGAAGGATGAAAGTGCGAAGGCCAGTTTATTATTATTTCAACTCTGGCTGGGCACCAGGACTGGACCCCGAATAAATTATGCCAGGATATGTGCTCGAAGTTAGCTTCCCTTGCAGTTCTGCACAAACAGAAATCAGCAGGAGTCCAGCATGTAGAACGGCTTCTGAATCGGGTCATTAATCTGTACAAGCAGAAAAACCTACCCAAAAAACACATTAGCAGCCACTGCACTCCAGGTTACAAGGCTGAACTATCATGCAAATTGATACACATCTCTCGCCTCCTCGAGCCACAGATGAAGGCACAAGCAACCTACAGGGGAGAGAGCACAGAAACCTATGGATGTGTGCTCCTGGTGAGGAGCAACGGAACAGGACAGATTTATTCAGTGACGATGACATGGTATTATTTTTTTCTGCAACAGCAATGCAAATTATTCGGAGATGGTCACATCCTCAAATGGCTTGGCTCTAGAAATATGTTTGTTGCCACAAAAATCTTGCCACCTTGAGTGAGCACACATAACCACAAGGGCAAAAGACAATTCAAGGTTTTAAGTATACAGAGACACACAGATTAGTCACTAACATTTTTTCCATCTGCTTGTTTGATGATTTATCAATAAACTAAGCAATCTCCATCTGCTGTCCAGTCAATAGCTGGCTAGTTAGATGATTCCCTCCAAGTCCTTCAGGAGGACAGAGTCTTGAGGTCTCACTTTCAAGGACAGACCAGTAAGTTTTTCATAGTTTTACAGGATGCTATTCCTTAATAACAGCGCAAAAAAAGCAGAGTGAAGAGACCTCTCCATTTTGAAACTACTGTAAAATGTAGAAGGGACTTTACTTTGGGCTCAAACCAAGAAATCTTTTTTTTCTTTTTTTTTTTAAATACCGATAATATTGCAGGCATGAAAAGATTTCACTCTTCTAGACAAAACCTAACACTCACTCTTTAATATAACTACAAACAGGACAGATGTACGTGGGACAGAAAGGTGTATCTCTCGGACACTGTTTCTATCATAAAAATACCCATCATTTACATCAGCCCAGGAAAGAACCACAAATGAGACAAGTCATGAAATGAGAACAGCCCCAAATGTTAATCACCTAAATTCATGACTATATAACCCACAAACAAGATCTAAGTTAACACTGGCTGGCAGCTCTTCAGGAGGCTACAAGAAACAACAGGGACTAAGGAGAGCAAAAGGAAGAAAGGGCCGGCTGAGCAATGCACCTGCTCTCTTGCTTCCCCTTTCCATTTTGCATAGAGAAATTTGCACAGTTACAACTCTTAAGTGCACATTAAACTTACACCCTTTTACATTGACATGACTGTGAAGACATTATGGTGGGTGTAAAATACGATGCTACTATTTAGAAGCATTTTTGCACTACCAGTTGGTGTAAAAGAGCCCTTGTACACTTAGGAATTTTTGTTTCCCTATGTATGATAAAGACACAACAATGAGCCTTGATCAGAAAGCATGTTTAAGTAAAAAGAAAAACACCTACTAATTTATAAATATATATGTATATAAAAATATACAAATTACATAAACTTATACACACAAATACTTATAAATATGTATGGATACATACATGATTGGTACACATAGAGATATAAATAGTATAAGTGTACATATATATATATATATATATATATATATGTGAAAATAAACACACTCTTGAGAACACAAATTGCCAAGCGTGTGTAATGGGACAACTCCTACTCTCACCAGAAGCCCAGAATCAATTCTTGAAGTAATAGTAGTATAAGTTCTGCTTCACACCAGAGAAGAGTCAGCGAACAAAACTTCGAACTGTTTCAAGTGAGCCTGAAAGATGCTTATTCACCAGAGTTTGAATCTGTTGCAAACGGCTCATTTAATTCAACCTCAGAGGCATTTGCTCTCCACTTTTCAACCTCAGAAAGCAGTAACCTAGCTAAGGAGGTTAGATGCAGTATCAACAGTTCAGATCAAAAAGATGCCAATGAACAGCTGAGACTTAAATTTATACCCAGCACGGTTACACGGACATGAAAACGAACAGTAGATGCAATCGGTTCCTGCTATATCACGTATTTTTGCCTGTTCTTAAAGAATTTCAGGATGAAAGATACTAAACAAAATCCTGAAACTAAAATCAACCAGGGAAAAATTAATCTAGCTGCCAAGAAGAACTGACTGAGGCTCCATGACAAGCACAGATACATATTCAAAATTA
This sequence comes from Oreocharis arfaki, assembly GCA_013398015.1. Classification (NCBI taxonomy): domain Eukaryota; kingdom Metazoa; phylum Chordata; class Aves; order Passeriformes; family Paramythiidae; genus Oreocharis; species Oreocharis arfaki. The sequence continues at coordinate 362,876 of VZRR01003434.1, read as the reverse complement.
ACTTTAAAAAGGTTCTAAATTCAACTAATGTGCTATAAAATGACAAATGCACATAGTATATGAACCAATTATAAAACATTGCAGCAAGCATTAACTACATGCACAGATCTTATGAGCACCCTGGGAGCAGGACAGTGGACTAAATAAAATCAAGCAATCTTGAAATCCACAGACATTACATTTTCCCTTTATCAAAAGGGTGAGAGAGGTGTTCAGGGGGTTCTGACTTTTTCTTCTGAATGAGAGAGCAGAAAATAAGGCAGATACTTGGGAGTATCTGTAGGTTTAGTCTAGATGCAGAATAATTACCAGAAAACTAAAACTACTGAAATCCTGCAATACCTGCTTTTATCAGAGACTCACCTATTTCCAGAAAGATGACAACCGTTTATAAATCCGTTTCCGCAAGAAAATTATAAAAATCCTTTGGATATGCAATGTTCGGTACTCAACATTTGCCACCAGCAGACACTGTTGTTAAACAAAATGGGAAGCAGCCTTCAAAGCATCCAGATAGAAAAGCGAATCGTAGCCTCCCTGTAAATCCTGCAAAAATACATCTCGTTCACTTGTGTGGATCTCTTTATTGCAGTTGACACGGGCTTGCCCAGGGGACTAACTTGTTGTTCCATAAAGATCCTTAAATAGGCACTACTGATGAAACATTTAATCCAAGCCCTGGTATCAAATGGCTGCTTATTGCCAGTGACAGTGATAGAAAAATCTATTTGCCAATTAAATAACTGCATGCAAAGCTATGACTGTTTATTATACCTTTTAACATAGTTCAGCTGGTTTGGATCATATCCAGTGAGCTTCATATTTTACAAAAACTGCATTCCCTATAACTCATAAGTAACATGCTTTAAGCCTTCGTTTTTTAAATACACCTTTTCACTCATGTTGTTATGAAGTGTTTACTTGGGCAAGGGAATACATTTTACACAGAAATGCCACTTATATCATTCAACTATACATATATATTGCATTGGACCTCTCTCTGTTGATAATGAAATTATGATTTATGCTTAGAATATATGACCGTATTTTAGCTGTTGGTAAAAAAAGAGCACTTTAAAAACTCGCTGTGTTTACTTTAAATGCTAAGAATGTACAAAAGCTATTCATTTTTTGTAAAACTAAGGGAATACATTTTGATCCCATGAGTCTAATAAAACTCTGCATAAACATAACAATAGGGAAAGCTAAGATGAATAGTTGAGATGAACACTTAAGCCTGGACTTCATTCCGGTTGGACTTCTACCATGCCAGGAAACAAGAAGACAAGTGAAGGGCCAGTAATTAAAAAGGATTAAAGATTAGTGGCAGCATTATACTCACATGTGGAACACCACTAAAATAGGACACAGCACTCAGTTTGACAAGGCTGCAATTTAATTAAGTGCATAAGGGTGCAAGTTGCAGCTCAGAGAAGTCATCTTTGCTGAGAGCAGCTTAAGTATATGCTTAACTTGAAGTAACCCCAGCTTAACATGTGCTTTGTGTCAAGCATGAATATACATCTTTGGAACATAGACTCTATTTTCATTTCAACTTAGTATGAGAAAAAAGAAATTAACTCATGCTGATACATAAAGCAGTATTGAATAAAAATGGGACAAAAATACTGGAAATAGCAAAACATATGTCTGAAATGAATCCCTTTCCATAAATAGGAAAAAAGACAGACTAAGGTGAGTTTTTGTTTCTCTTAATCACAGGAAAGTTAGGAGTGCCCTTGATCTTAAAAAAATTACCAAATGTAAGTTAGTATCTTACTCCTATTCCCCAATGCTATAAATTTAGTAAAAAATTTTAGTATAAGCTAAGAAAAAAAATACACTTAGTGCTTTAGAATGAACTAAAGAAATTCTTCCACATTTTGTATTAAGATTTAACTTATTGCTTGCTATGCCATTTTTAACTTTGTAACTATTTTGTCAGGATAAGTTGTAGCTTTTACTGTACCAATGTCTGGAGAAAATGTTTCCATCTTACTTTATCAGATTATTGAAACAATGTATTATAATTTATGGAAAGTGCTATTTCCATTTTCACATTTAAGCCTTATTCAAGGAAATTATGGATTTTAGTAACTCTTTTAAAGTACAAAGGCTGAAAACATTAGGAATCAGTAGGAAGATTCATTGAAGACTTTTGTGAGGTAAATAAACTGATTTAAGTGTGCTGCTCTACCACAGCTTCATGAGAACACAAACTGTAGCATTATCTTTGACTGCATTAAATTTAGCCTCTAAAGTAAAAAAAGCCCAACTGTTTGTCTAGTAAATAAAGTTAATATTGTTATGTCATATTACAATACCTCTCTTCCAATAGTTTATGGCTATTTACGTGGGAGGAAGTCCAGACTGTCAGAGCTTAAAAACTGCATTTGAGCCTTTTTACTTCCTTGATTTCTTCCTGCTGGGCAGAAATTTTTAATCACAAAAATACCTCCTGTAACTCCATCTCATATCCAACTTGGTTATTCTCAAATTCGAGAACAATCACTTTGTTGTACAAATACCTTCGGAGCAGTCACAACTGGAACCCCTTAGGTTTGCGTCTGAGCAGCACATTTTTGTGAAGGATATGAGAAGACAGCAGGACTTGCAGAAGCACTGAGACCTCAGTCCTGAAAACATGGGGGTTTGGGCTCCACAGCATGCAGGTGAGTGCCACCTCTGAGAGCTTGCAGGTGCTCTCAGGTGCTTCCTCACCTGCACTGGACCACAGCCAGAATGCATGAGCTGCAAGAAAAAAACTATTCCTCAAAAACTGTAAATTTTAATTTTTAAAAAATATTTTTAGGGGTTTTTTTGGTAGTTCTGAACGAGACGTTTTTATGACAAATATACATCAAAATCTCACCTGACATTTTAGAGTTTTTGGCACATTTCTTTAACCAGCTCAGCTCTGACATACATTCAGCAAATGCTTTGGGCATTTCTTATCTGGTGCTTTCGAAGTTTCTCTCAGATCCACAGTAGCAACCATCAAAACTTTTATTTCATTTTCCTAGTATTCTGATCTCTACCAGCTACAATTATAGTTATTTACTAGTGTATAAAATATCTTTAAACATGTCAAATCTATCTGAATAAATATACTTCAATGCATAAACTATTCTTTCTTTTTTTTTTTTGATGTATCACAATGAATACATCGGCTTTAACATCTATTCTCTTGATCAGTCATTTTGAGGTGGTCCACTTTTGTTTTCCTGACTTTCACAAACATGCTTGCAGCCAGTAAGAGACTCTTCACTATGATTAATGGCCTCCCATTGGGTATACAGAGAATTTCCCAGCCTGGTTCCCTTGAGAATGCTCCACTACATGGATTTCTACGCAAAGCTAGATTAAAAGAGGAGGAGCAATAGCTATAGTCCACCTACCCCACAGCCATCAATTATATACAGTTATAAATCAAAGTTTTCAGCCAGAACAAAGCCTAGTGTGGCAAACAAACAAGGGCGTTCACAGCAAATTGTTTCGAAGCAGAATAAAACTCTTGATAGAAACAATGGGGCAAGCAAAGCCACTGTCAATATCACTATAAAGTTCCGTTGATTTATTAAGAATTAGACACAGTGTCTCCAATTACTGCTGAATTAACTTAAACAGAAAGCAGCAAGTGGAAAAATAAGCAAGGAGATGGATTTCTCTTTAGAAAGGAAAAAATTGCGCAATTCTATATCATAGCTAATTGAAGACAGTAACGTGAATCATAAAGTATCTGTACTTTAACTCCCTGTATTTGTGTTTCTTGGCTTTTGGTTTTAAGCTCTCTCTTTCATGAAACACTGGTATGTCTATCTCATCCATATTTCATCTGCGGTCTGTTTGTTTTCCCGGCTATTTCTGCCTCCATGCCATAGATGATTCTGATCAGTTTGGATATTTTTAAATACCCTTCACACACAATCTGCTTTCAAACAAGACAGTAGAAGAAAACACTAGGGGACATGGAGACAAAAGACTGTTAGCATCGCTCCTCACATGCCTCTTCCCTTCTGGACAACGTGAATTATATGCACGGGGTTGGGCCCCCTTTTTTATTCAGACATTTAAAATTCCATTTTTTTATACATGGCAGTTTTCGGAAAGCCAAAGAATATAGTAAAAACCAGTCAAAATGAAAGTAAGCTCTAGCCAAAAAATCAGTTGGTATTTGCTATTGCACCCAGTCCTCACTGCAGAACATTTTTCACATAGACTTTGTCTCTCTCTGAAGAAACAGATGCTTGCGGAGAGTGCTCAGTAACTTTCAGCAAGTGAAAAATTAATTTTTTACAACTCTGACTAAAGCTGTGCAGCCAAAGGCAAGAGCCTTTAGGATGACTTCACACTCCTGAGAGACAAACCTCGTCTGTCCTACACCACATTTGCCCCAGTCCTTCCTTGTGCTACAGTCCTCCAGCTTTCAGCAGGCATCAGCACCCCAAATCTGGAGTGAGTTTCTGCACCTCTGACCGGGTAGGGTCGCACAGGAAATACAGAATCATAGAATAGAATCACGTAGGTTGGAAAAGACCTTTAATATCATTGGGTCCATCACTGCCAAGCCCACCACTAAATCATGTCCCCAAGTGCCACAAATGCACAAGATGTCCAGACCTACATTAATGCACACACAAGTTACTGTTTTCTCTGCAAAGCTCTCTTCAAAGAGGCCCCACACATCCAGAATGGTGTTCAGGCACCATCCACTATGGGTTGAAGGATTCCTATGGGCCATGCAGAAGCAGAGACTCCCAAGACACTCAGCCCCATGACTGACAGACAGCAAGCAGAGCCAGAGTCTGTCTGCCAAACCACTCCTTCACATGAAAAGAGCTTTCCAAGGCAGAATTCCTGAAAAATCCAGAAAAACACTGTGGTAGGATCCTTATTCTGTGTGTTGGGAGATGGGGAGAGCTGATGACTATAGCGAGGCAGATGTTCTACATTACTCATGCAACACACGACATATCAGAGAGCTTAACACCCCACAGAAGGGGTGGACTGGACTTCAAGAAGTCATCTCATCCCAGGACAGGATAAACTATATCAGCAGTGTTCTTGACAGACATGTTTTCAAATACTTCTGGTGATGGGAAGTTCATAATTTCCTACAGAAGTCTTCTCCAGAGCTTTATTACCTATATAATCTCAAGGGTTTTCTGGTCCTTCTGGCATTACTCTCTTTAGTCTCCAAATTATTCCAGTTCAAGTTATTCCTGTCTTTGCAGCACTACCACATAGAATCCACTGTGCTGGTACCTCTCACAGAAGCAGCTCAAAAGGATGGTACACAGAAATGGAAGTATAACACCGTCTGTAAACATCCTGCCTAAGTAAAGCCATGTGAGAAACATGGACCACCACCTCAAGGGCCGCTGAGAAATTCCCAGTAAAAACCCAGAAGACTTAAGTGTGCTTAGTGACTTGCAGGTGTGTAACATACATAACAACAGTATTAGTTATTGACTAAAGAAAGTTTTTTTCTTCTTTGGTTTTTTGTTTGTTTGTTTTGTTGTTTGGGTTTTTTTGGTTTTTTTCTTTATGGTGGCAAATAAGAGTGCAGAATTAACACGATGTCTGCAGCTCTAACCCCAGCTCTGCTGCTGGCTCTATACCACCTAATTCAAAACACCTAATAATGAAAGTCTACACCCTTCAGCAACCAAATAAAACTGCAGAAGATCAGTTTCTACAAAAACAGGACCAATTAGTACATACTTGAATTTTTTTTGGTCTCCTAAGTGTGTTCATTCTGGATAGACCTTCTCAGTTTTCTTATCAGATAATAACTTTTCCATCAGATCCCCACGCTTGCAGGCATGCATTGCTTAACATTTGTGAGCATGGGAAAAAAAAAAAAAAAATCACCACTCATCCTTAGGTTTTCTTCCAGATTTCTGAATCTCAAGAAGGAAAAGATGTTCATACAAGATTTTTTTTAAAGTTACTCTTCTAGTGTTAACACATATGGTCCTTCTGGAAACCTAAATTACTTTCCTGTTAAGACTATCTTCACATAAGAATAACAAAATTTGGTACCCACAGGATCATGATCCACACACCCACATTACTAGACCTCTCCTCCTATGTACTTCCACACTAATAAAAGAGAGATTTGTCAAAATACGTAAAAGCACACAAGAATTCCATTAAGGAATTCCACAATCAAGAGTGACAGCCACTCACAAATGACAATCTACAATGACAATTTAAGAGGTGCACAAGTGCATACTCCATTTAGGTTAAAAATGTCCAGTAAGTAAGTAGATTTNTGTTCTTGACAGACATGTTTTCAAATACTTCTGGTGATGGGAAGTTCATAATTGCCTACAGAAGTCTTCTCCAGAGCTTTATTACCTATATAATCTCAAGGGTTTTCTGATCCTTCTCGCATTACTCTCTTTAGTCTCCAAATTATTCCAGTTCAAGTTATTCCTGTCTTTGCAGCACTACCACATAGAATCCACTGTGCTGGTACCTCTCACAGAAGCAGCTCAAAAGGATGGTACACAGAAATGGAAGTATAACACCGTCTGTAAACATCCTGCCTAAGTAAAGCCATGTGAGAAACATGGACCACCACCTCAAGGGCCGCTGAGAAATTCCCAGTAAAAACCCAGAAGACTTAAGTGTGCTTAGTGACTTGCAGGTGTGTAACATACATAACAACAGTATTAGTTATTGACTAAAGAAAGTTTTTTTCTTCTTTGTTTTTTTGTTTGTTTCATTGTTTGTTTGTTTTTTTTTTCTTTATGGTGGCAAATAAGAGTGCAGAATTAACATGATGTCTGCAGCTCTAACCCCAGCTCTGCTGCTGGCTCCATACCACCTAATTCAAAACACTTAATAATGAAAGTCTACACCCTTCAGCAACCAAATAAAACTGCAGAAGATCAGTTTCTACAAAAACAGGACCAATTAGTACATACTTGAATTTTTTTTGGTCTCCTAAGTGTGTTCATTCTGGATAGACCTTCTCAGTTTTCTTATCAGATAATAACTTTTCCATCAGATCCCCACGCTTGCAGGCATGCATTGCTTAACATTTGTGAGCATGGGAAAAAAAAAAAAAAAATCACCACTCATCCTTAGGTTTTCTTCCAGATTTCTGAATCTCGAGAAGAAGGAAAAGATGTTCATACAAAATTTTTTTTAAGTTACTCTTCTAGTGTTAACACATATGGTCCTTCTGGAAACCTAAATTACTTTCCTGTTAAGACTATCTTCACATAAGAATAACAAAATTTGGTACCCACAGGATCATGATCCACACACCCACATTACTAGACCTCTCCTCCTATGTACTTCCACACTAATAAAAGAGAGATTTGTCAAAATACGTAAAAGCACACAAGAATTCCATTAAGGAATTCCACAATCAAGAGTGACAGCCACTCACAAATGACAATCTACAATGACAATTTAAGAGGTGCACAAGTGCATACTCCATTTAGGTTAAAAATGTCCAGTAAGTAAGTAGATTTCAAATTTTCAAGGAAAGGTGAGATAGAAAGTGAAAAATGCATGCAAAATTATTAATGTTTCAACTTTTAAGATGATATATCACACACATCCAACTCCCTTTAAACCAATTTTATGTCTAAATTACACAAAGCTGTTGGTAGAGGTAAAATTATGCTGTTTTGAAGAAGATATCAGTAACAGGTATGATTTAACATACTTAAAAGTAGCTTAAGAACTACATGTACTACTGCTGAATTTCTGCCTTTCTCACAAACTTTTCTGTCCCTGTATCATTTGAGACACATACACACACCTATGGTATCTTGTACTTTGGAAAATACGTTCCTTAAGGGAAAGGGCAGTATAGAATTTTGCATGTAGAAAATCTAGTCCAACACCAAACAAGGTCCAAGCTGGCAGAAGCTTGTAGCTGCTTCTGATACATGCTAAATATTAAGAACAGAAACTAGCACTGCTTTCACAGCTCCCTGATGGTATTTGTGCGCCTAAAATTAAACGCGAGGTCTATTGATCCACAGCTAGTTTTCAGTGTTGGGCAAATTCAAAGTGGAAGAAGAGAATGATGACCTTGACACAAACGTGATTGGGAAAACCGACTGGATGGGAGGAAAATCTATGTTTTTCAGAACAGCTGAATGCGTAATCCTCCGAACAGACTTGTGGTTAGGTGTAAGAACATCAACTGACGAGTGACATCAGCCAATTACCTGTTTCTTTAGGGCTCATCCTGCAGCCTCTCCAATAGGAGGGAAACCCTTAATCTTCCTGGTTAGATGCTTAGTGCAGGAGATCCAGGAAGAAGCCTGACACAGCAGACACAGAAAGTTTAAGTTTACTCCTTTCACTGAGTAGCTACAACAACAGGATTTGGCTTGTAAGGACAGAAAGTAGACAGACACACTTAATTTGTTATTGAAAATTACAGTCATATTTTGATTACTTTTATTTGCAAATTATTCTGGAAAAGAAACCAAAGCACATAGCTAATCCTAGTAACACCAGGCTCAAGGTCAGGCAGAAGAATGTAATTATCTTCATAAAAAATGGAGGCAATACTAAAGACACCATTCTCTGTATGAATTTTGTGAATGGATGAGTACATCCTAAAAGAGCAGATGGAGAAACCTTCCTTTCACTCACTATATGAAGTTAAGCCTGAACCATATAATATTAAGGTAAGCACTATTTGTAGATGCAAAATTACTTTTTGAAGGGGTCACAAATTCAAACACAGCACCTCAGCCTAGCCCGAAAGCATTCCTTCTTTTATTACTCCTTTTTAAATGTTTATTTCATACACATTTACCACAGCTCACTTCAGCTGAACAGAACCCCCATGTTTGTGATTTTTGCCTACAAGAATATTAAATTTCTGCACATCTGTCTTCTCTCTAGGGGTTTCTCTAGGGAATATAATAGTCTATTTGTTTTTCTATTGATCTTGTATCTAAATACTGTTTTCTCCTTTCAGAAAAAAAGAGAGCTGCCAAAGAATCAGTAGTGTCACTGTGAAAATGTTTTTCTTAGCTGGATGAAATGATGGCAGAGCAAGATTGGGAAAAAATATTTTTCAAATCTGTTTTAATAAGCGTCCTTCCAGATAGGGATATGCTAGATATTGGTCTAGGCATGCCCCAGGCCTATGATCCATCTTTCATCCTTTTTACCAATTTCAGACTGACAGCTAAATTAGCTCATGGAAAAGGCTCCCGTAGGCAGTAACCAATAACCTGCCATCCAAGGTAAGTTGCAACAGTGAGAGGAATAGGGAAAAAAACGGAGATAGAAAGCTGAATTTACATCAGTCGATAAGAAAAAAAAAAACGAGGATACAAAAAGGATCAAATTCTAAAAAAAAAAAAAA
>VZRR01003434.1:259424-352525 GCA_013398015.1 Oreocharis arfaki | reverse complement strand
TTAATATTTGTGAGTGAAGGAAAAAAAAAAAAAAATCACCACTCATCCTTAGGTTTTCTTCCAGATTTCTGAATCTCAAGAAGGAAAAGATGTTCATACAAGATTTTTTTTAAAGTTACTCTTCTAGTGTTAACACATATGGTCCTTCTGGAAACCTAAATTACGTTCCTGTTAAGACTATCTTCACATAAGAATAACAAAATTTGGTACCCACAGGATCATGATCCACACACCCACATTACTAGACCTCTCCTCCTATGTACTTCCACACTAATAAAAGAGAGATTTGTCAAAATACGTAAAAGCACACAAGAATTCCATTAAGGAATTCCACAATCAAGAGTGACAGCCACTCACAAATGACAATCTACAATGACAATTTAAGAGGTGCACAAGTGCATACTCCATTTAGGTTAAAAATGTCCAGTAAGTAAGTAGATTTCAAATTTTCAAGGAAAGGTGAGATAGAAAGTGAAAAATGCATGCAAAATTATTAATGTTTCAACTTTTAAGATGATATATCACACACATCCAACTCCCTTTAAACCAATTTTATGTCTAAATTACACAAAGCTGTTGGTAGAGGTAAAATTATGCTGTTTTGAAGAAGATATCAGTAACAGGTATGATTTAACATACTTAAAAGTAGCTTAAGAACTACATGTACTACTGCTGAATTTCTGCCTTTCTCACAAACTTTTCTGTCCCTGTATCATTTGAGACACATACACACACCTATGGTATCTTGTACTTTGGAAAATACGATCCTTAAGGGAAAGGGCAGTATAGAATTTTGCATGTAGAAAATCTAGTCCAACACCAAACAAGGTCCAAGCTGGCAGAAGCTTGTAGCTGCTTCTGATACGTGCTAAATATTAAGAACAGAAACTAGCACTGCTTTCACAGCTCCCTGATGGTATTTGTGCGCCTAAAATTAAACGCGAGGTCTATTGATCCACAGCTAGTTTTCAGTGTTGGGCAAATTCAAAGTGGAAGAAGAGAATGATGACCTTGACACAAACGTGATTGGGAAAACCGACTGGATGGGAGGAAAATCTATGTTTTTCAGAACAGCTGAATGCGTAATCCTCCGAACAGACTTGTGGTTAGGTGTAAGAACATCAACTGATGTGTGACATCAGCCAATTACCTGTTTCTTTAAGACTCATCCTGCAGCCTCTCCAATAGGAGGGAAACCCTTCATCTTCCTGGTTAGATGCTTAGTGCAGGAGATCCAGGAAGAAGCCTGACACAGCAGACACAGAAAGTTTAAGTTTACTCCTTTCACTGAGTAGCTACAACAACAGGATTTGGCTTGCAAGGACAGAAAGTAGACAGACACACTTAATTTGTTATTGAAAATTACAGTCATATTTTGATTACTTTTATTTGCAAATTATTCTGGAAAAGAAACCAAAGCACATAGCTAATCCTAGTAACACCAGGCTCAAGGTCAGGCAGAAGAATGTAATTATCTTCATAAAAAATGGAGGCAATACTAAAGACACCATTCTCTGTATGAATTTTGTGAATGGATGAGTACATCCTGAAAGAGCAGATGGAGAAACCTTCCTTTCACTCACTATATGAAGTTAAGCCTGAACCATATAATATTAAGGTAAGCACTATTTGTAGATGCAAAATTACTTTTTGAAGGGGTCACAAATTCAAACACAGCACCTCAGCCTAGCCCGAAAGCATTCCTTCTTTTATTACTCCTTTTTAAATGTTTATTTCATACACATTTACCACAGCTCACTTCAGCTGAACAGAACCCCCATGTTTGTGATTTTTGCCTACAAGAATATTAAATTTCTGCACATCTGTCTTCTCTCTAGGGGTTTCTCTAGGGAATATAATAGTCTATTTGTTTTTCTATTGATCTTGTATCTAAATACTGTTTTCTCCTTTCAGAAAAAAAGAGAGCTGCCAAAGAATCAGTAGTGTCACTGTGAAAATGTTTTTCTTAGCTGGATGAAATGATGGCAGAGCAAGATTGGGAAAAAATATTTTTCAAATCTGTTTTAATAAGCGTCCTTCCAGATAGGGATATGCTAGATATTGGTCTAGGCATGCCCCAGGCCTATGATCCATCTTTCATCCTTTTTACCAATTTCAGACTGACAGCTAAATTAGCTCATGGAAAAGGCTCCCGTAGGCAGTAACCAATAACCTGCCATCCAAGGTAAGTTGCAACAGTGAGAGGCATAGGGAAAAAAACGGAGATAGAAAGCTGAATTTACATCAGTCGATAAGAAAAAAAAAAACGAGGATACAAAAAGGATCAAATTCTAAAAAAAAAAAAAAATTAAGTAAGTCATGCTGGAAAGAGAAATAGAAATTGTGATACAATGCTATGTTAAGCAATAGGTATAGACTGACCTCTTAAGACATGACTAGCCAGCCTTTGAGTTTCTGTAGTTAGTAAAACCAGTAAGTTTAGAAATACACAACTGCAAACGGAAGAGCTTTCTCTTCCTATAACATTTAGGCTCACTACCACCTAATTACTGAGAGGTGTTCATCGAGAGACAATAGCACGTCATAAAAGGCAAGATATCAACAACCTTTTGAAAGACAAAGCTCATTTTCTTCTCAGGCAAAATAAAATCCTCAGCATGGTAGTGTTCACATTACAGTGCTAATAGTGCACATGTGCTGAATTATTTAAAAAATAATAAAGACAGGAGGAATGACACATCCGCCAGTTCACTGACAAAGCAGGCAGTTTAATATTTGCACAGCATCTATCTGACCAAGTAACTTGAGCTTATTGAATCTGATGCTTAACACAGATTTCTGCATGAAAAATAACTGCTGCAAACACTTAGAAGAAACCCTTTCTGAAATGGGCTTAGTTATACCTGAACTTGTATTTTATACTTGCGTTTTTGTCAATTTTTTCCATCAGACTCTATGATCGGCAAATCACAGTGTAAAACCAATGACTTCGGTACAGTTAGTGATTTTTTTCATGGTAGCAATTTCCCCTAATGTTATTTATCGTACAATATAACATTAGAAATTATAATTAAGATTATGGTTTCAAAATAAGGAGCAGTACTCTGCTAAGCACTGTTAACAAAGTTTCTTCTGTTTCATTCATATAGATAGATAGATCAGAATTTCATCAGACAATCCCAAAATGCTAACACAGATACTTGCAAAAAATCCCTTTTTGTTAAGTGGGATGCCACAAAACATGACAAACCCATTTTGTTGCTCACTGCAGCTGTGTGTCTGCGTTTGAAAAGCATGCTTAAATTAAAGATACAAAGAAATGCCTGGGGTTTCATTGCATTGCAAATGTAAAGAAAGACTGATTTTCTTCAAAGGAGGTTGATAATAACCTACAAACAGCAGGTATTTTCTGCTACCAGCATGTAGCTGGCATGTCATGGCTAGTACATCTTTAATCATAATAATGAGTTCTGTGGTAATCATGATAAAATATGTTTTAACTGACAATGTTTTTACCTGCCATTGCTACCCTCTACTGAGAATTAGCCAACTTCTTTTCTTTTTGACCTTCTCTAGCTTTAACAGCACATCTCATTCAGGCAGCTGTACCATTAGCTGGTTAGGGTTACTATTTTAAAAGGTTTGCTAGTTGTCAACATTTAACTCCTAAATATCAGTTTAAGTATTGTGAAATTCAACTGACTGCTCAGAACAAGGAACACACATAAAAATAAGGGAATGGTCTAGAAAAATAAGGGAAATTGCCATTTTTTTCTCTGCAATAGGCAAGCAGTTTTTTAACTTCTTCCTCTAAGCAAATATTTTTTTTTTTCTGCTCCAGTTAATTCATAGAATCATATAAGGGTTTGTATTGGAAGGGACCATAAGGATCATCTTGTTCCAACAGCCCTGCCATGGGCAGGGACACTTTTACTAGACCCAGTCGCTCAAAGCCCCATCCAACCTGACCTTGAACACTTCCAGGCAAACACAGCTTTTCTGGGCAACCTGTTCCAGAGCCTCACTGCCCTCACAGTAAATAATTTCTTCCTAATATCTAATCTAAACTTAACCTCTTTCAGTTTTAAGTCACCACCCCGTGACCTGTCACCAAATGTCCTTGTAAAAAATCCCTCTCCAGTTCTCTCGTAGCTCCCTTTAGGTACTGAAAGGTCACAATGAGGTTACCCCAGAAATTCTCCTGTAAGTTCCCATTTTCTCTTATGTGCATTTTCTCTAAGATGTTTCCCATGTAAAACTAGCAAATTTCTCGTCTATTGGAAAAAAAAAAAAATCAGACCCATATCAGGACTCTCTCTTGTCCTAGACCATCAATATCACAAAAGGACCAGTTACCATCCCCTCCAGCAAGCATCCCATCCCTCTCAACACAGCTCTTGAGAGCCCCAACTTCTGCAGCTCCTAACTGCAAGTCAGAACACAGTAATTTACTATGAGGTGACACCAACTTCCAGCCTACTCCAGAAAACTTGATTCTCCTTGAAATGTTGTGGGTGCCCTATTCCTGAAGGACTCAAGGCCAGGTTGAATGGGGCCCTGAGCAACCGGATCTAGTGAGTGAAATCCCTCCTCACAGTGGGTGGGTTGGAACTGGATTATCTTTAAGGTTCCTTCCAACAAAAACCATTCTATGAAATGTCAGCTTCTTCTTTTAAGACAAAAATGAATGCATTAAAGAAACCTTCTGCCTTTTTTAATTAAAGAAAAAAGTTAATAGCATAATTAGAAAAAATCACTGAAATTCCACAAAAAAGTATGGAAGGGAAGCTAGAGAGAAGTAATTAAAGCTTTTTTTAAAGCACCACGAAAGCTGCCCAGTGAAACAACCTGAACTGCAGAACATCCAGCACTAAAAGCTAAAACCAAAAAAAACCTTGATGTCTAATAAGTCTAATAAACTTTCCCCAGGTCTACAATAAACAAACGAACAGGTGGCTATGAATAAATGCAACCTCTTCCACCAGGCTTGTAGAGGATTGCTTGGAAAGGAAATCAGTAGAGCTCTTCTGTGCAAACCTAAAACGGCTTTGAATGCTGGAGATGAACCCAGCATGGGCACTGAGCCTGATGCAGCACAAATATCTGCTCCACAGCCCATTTCAAAAGTCTGTGCCAGACCTCAGGTATTGGGTTTGGCCAGAACAGAGTAAATTTTCTGGGACAGAGTTAATTTTTTAAACCACAACAGCTCATCACAGAAGAGCCCCTGATGTGCGGTTTCATTTTTTCCTCTGCCGCTGTCCTCACAGTGGTGCCAGCAAGACTGTTCCTACCACTACCCCAAAAAAACGTATCTAACAGTTGCACCTTGGCCACAGCACTTTCAGGGACCTGGGGCTCCATCCCAAACCCTTTCATAGATGGGAACCAACCTGAGCAGTAATGAAAAGTGAAAGATGAGGTGGGAGCAGATTATCAGAGGCTATGACTTGGGCTGAGTCTCCTACTCCATCGTCAGTCAGCCCTTTACCTGAGATTCTACAAGCCTCAGTGTGCTGCAATACATTAATAAGACTGTCCACTGCACAGTGGCAATATGACCAGAGCTAGAGACAACATTGTTGAGTTATTCAGATTTGGTGGTAGCACAGCTTTATTCAATACCTCAGGTATTTTGTACAATGTGAGCAAAATAAATGCACCCTAGCAGGTAAAGACCTTTGCAGGAAAAAAGTACTTAAAGACTACACTACGAAGAAATAAGCACTCTAAATGAGTGCTCATTTCAAAAGCATTTTTCTTTTGCCACTTATTAAGGTTTGCAGAAACCTGCTGAAAGGATGTTTCTCTGTTACAACCTTTAACTCTGAGTTCTTAACCATACCATAGATCATAATATTGTCATTCTTCACTGTCACCACTGCGTCAGCAGCTGTTTTTGGTCTCACAAAAAAAGGATTTGACCTTTGGGATGGACAGGAAGCTGAAGGAGCAACTTCATGAAAAAATAGCCTCCTGTTTACATTTGCCTTGTTTAGCGAACAATTATCTTGGGAGACATAAGTAATAAGCATGTAAGTTTACATAAGCAGAAGTGTCATTTTGATAGCACTAAATACGAGTGCATGTCAAGCTGTCGGTAACAGTTCTAACTATAAAATGCTTATCTGTATTTTACCAATAAAACCCACAAAAACGCAAACGACAAGACCAACAGCACAACCTGTCAGAATCTAACCCCTACCTATCACAATGAGGCTCATCCACAACCACAGAGAAAACAGCAGCTGCCATTATTTTATGGGGCACAATTTTTAGTGGTATGTGTTTGCAATTGTATCTTTAATGCTGGTAAATTCAGACCACCTATTCTATGATTCCATGATCTACATCGAGAGCACCAGCAAGCCTCAAACTATTCCTTATATATGTCCTAAATATTCTCAAGTACTTTAATTCTACTACAGTCAGCATTAAGTTTTCTATATATATTTGTGTGCTGAAAATAAACGTTTCATATGAATCAGAGAAGCAGTAGGGTGAATTATATGCAGTATAACATCTTATGAGTGTTAAATGTTATGTTACAGATAACTCATAATGGCAGAGACAAAGCAACTCAGTTCTTCTTTAAAATCTTGTACTCTGCAAAAGTTATAATGCTATTTAAAGATTTTGCAAGTATTTACACTCATTGTCTAGATAATCTTAGTTTTAATGAAGCATCACTTCATTTTCCGATGTTTGAAAATATGCAAAAATCAAACATGAAGTATAATAGCTTTTCCAACTTTGTGTTTTACACTGTCTTCACAGTGATATTTACTTTAAATATTTTAAAGGAATGGGCTGTAAAGGTGGAGTGTACAATATCCAATCAGGAAACCAACCTCAAGAGCACCCCTGAGAGTGTACTTTAATAGTACAACAGAATATCGTTTTATCTACTTGGAAGAAAACACTACTGTTTAGAGTCCTTATATTCACAGTTTTATATGAGACCTGGAGAAAAACTACATACATTACGGGACAGATTTACTGCTATATACATGCATACCTCTTACATTTGCATGTATTTAATATTCAGCAGGTTCTGTAGACCACCTCTACATTGCCACTCGGTTCACTACAGGGTAGTAATGACACTGACAACAAACTCATCCCCTGAGAGTACTCAGGACACTTCTCTTAGTTACAGTAAAAGTCTCCTGAAATACCATTCTGGCTCAAGGGAAAATTTAGCTCTTTATTTACTTAAATTTTAACAAACAACTGGAACAAAGAGCACAATGCCAAATAACCACGACTGTCACCACACCTCCCGGCGCAGCGTGTTCTCCTCTATTTCATCCCTAACATTACCAAATGCAAATTGAAGAAAACACCCAAATCTTCACTGGACTATTTCATGGTCCTGAAATGCAGGAAGAATAATTTTTGGCTTGCCATCTAGGGTGGGGAGAATACCTCACCAACCAAAACACTCAAAGACGCTATGGAGCAACACCATATGCAGTGTTCAGAAGTACCATAATGAGAAAAGAACACACACCTACCTGCTTTTAAACAGCTACTAATGACTCAAATTACAGAAAGCTCTGTCAGAAGACAGACATGCAAGTCCTCTGCCACAGCTCAGCAGAATCCTATGTGCAAGCTCTGTGGTCAGCACTTTTTCTTTTTAATCCATTTCTAGCAAAAGATGGATTATGAAACATAACCCCTACATTTAAAAGTCCAATGGGATGGCTGTGATAGCACTACCTGTCTTACTGCTTAATGCAGACCATTGTGTTTTGGTTTCCTCTGCCTGGGCTTCTTTTTGCAGCACAGATGTCAGGAACATTTCTATTTAACATTTGGCACACTTTTTTCACTGAAGAAAATCAAAGGCCTCCACAGAGTTAACCAATGCACGCTTTTTTACTCACAGAACTTGACTTCAACTTTCCATCTGTCTCAAGTTCATCCCCAATCGGTGTGCTGAGACAGCAAAAGACTATGGATTAACCATCCGTCTGAAGAAAGCTGAGATAATGTGCCATCCTACACTGGAGAGGATAAAGATCCAGCATGACAATCAATGCAGATGTACTCTCATAATGGATTTCACTTACTGGGATGAGTTCTGTTTAAGCACTAGCCTTAGTGATCACTAAATCATTATTTAAAAGTAAAAAGTTGTACCTTGCCTTCAGCAAAGTACCCCACTGAACCTGACACCAGCACAGTGTGAGATCAAACAGTCCATCTCCACTCCACTTCCACTCAAGACTCAAGCCAACCCTCTCTTTCTCCTCCTTCTGCTCCCCAGTGGCCCTTAACACCATCTCAGGGCATCTGGCTCACCCTGAACACAGGTCTCCTTTCCTCTCTTCACCCCAGCATGGTCACCACTGTAATTTCAGCCATGTCCACTGCCTTCCTCAACACCTTCTCTCCCTCTGCTCCTGCCCCCTCTGTTCTCCCCAAACTGCTCAGCATGTCACACTGAGCTTTCTCCTTCTGCCTTGTCATGTCCTTGCATCTGCTTCTCCAAGTTTCACTTACTCTTTTTTTCTCCCCCCTGAGCTCAATTCTGTCCTCTTGTCATGAAACTGACTCCCTTTCATCACAAAACAGACAAAAACCCCAAAAAAACAAACAAAGCAATAAATAACCCTGTTCCTGGCAAGGTACTTGCTGCCATCCCATGTTTATTTGGTCTGAGCTCCTTCTCCCAATGCATGCCTTGTCTACTGACACCACAGCCCCTCTGAGCACAAGGACTATTGGCTGTGGGGTATTTGCACACTGCCTAGCACAGAAAGGTCCTCCAGTAACAGCATAATTTCTTTACTCCAAAGAGCCAGTGTCAGGGCACTACTATTTTTAATGCAGCTCATCCAAGGAAACCCTACATCTTTTTTTTTTTTCTTTTAATAGGCTTTCTAAACAACAAAACAAGTTGTTGTAACTGTAGGCACAACTGAGCATGTAAGGACATAGGTCACCTGCACAACTGCTGGAAGCAGGGAGTATAATTTAGCATATCGACACGCTAGCGGAGTAGAGCCATCCTGTACCATTCCCAACATCATTCCAAGAGAGGTGAAGTAGAAAGCCAGCTTGTGTTCTCAGCCTTAGGTAACAGGCATCCAAGACATTTAACTGCCAATCACAGGTTTATTTGTCTGATCCTACAAAAATGTGAGCCCAACTCATTCCAGATGGGTGCATACCCAGGTGCCCAAATTTACATATGCAAGCACACAAACATGCTCCTGCACAGACCCACACCACCCACCCAGCAAGGAGCAGAGCAGACCCTTAAAGTATCTTTTCCACTTCTGTCCCACCCCACACACTGTTAAAAACTGCAACCTAATTTTAATTCATGCATATTGTTCTGCAGAATAGTTTGTGGCAAATGACAATTGCTAGACAAAAACATCTCCCCTGCATTACTTTTCAACAAGTTCCCATTTGTATTCATCTCCTCTGTCCAGATGAAATGACACTGCAAGTCAGACACACCTGTTTGACAAGAAGTGAGGTCATCTGGGACATGAATTCATCCTCTTACATAAGAAAAGGACTAGTCACAGAATAAATAGTAAGAAAATAAAAATAAGAATATACATCTAGAAAGCAGTATGATAGCAGAACTGTGCGAGAGTAGTGGTTACTTGTTCCCCAAAGAAAATACAATAAAGCGAATGTTTAAAAAAAAGTTTTTTAAAAAAAAAGTTTAAAAAAAAAAAAAAAAAGCTTGAACAGACAGATGAAGGAAAGAAAACATCCTGGCCACTGTGACACCAGCCTCAACATCTGCAGTTGGTGAGGAACAGAATTTATTAAGGCAAAGTGAATCCTCAGGGTGAAAACAAGTTCGAAACATACTTCAACCTAAAGAAAACAGGATGCTTCTCAAGCAAGGAAAGCAGTTTATACTTCAGAGAACAAAAACAACTGTATTCATTTGTCTTAGTTGCCAAGTGCCATAAATTGAGCTCCTCCAACTTTAATTAGCAGTTTAAAATATTCGCATTTAAAGTAGTTTTATCTCTACTTAATTAATTGTCACCTATAGCCCTTTGTTTTCTCCCTCACAAAGCAATAAAGCAATAAAGTTTCTCTTTGTTTAATAGAGTGTAAGGAGAAATAGATGCTCAGAAGGTAGGTGTTCCCCTATCCTCTCAAGCTTATCATTTGGACCCACTAAAAAGAACTGAATTCTCTGCTATGGGTGAGCCCTTGGTTTAGAAGACCTTAGAAGTTGTATTGCCACATCTTTATAAAATACCTGTACTTAAAGTAGCCAGTTAGCAAAAAAGTCATGGTAATACTTCTAACAGGCACACACCATGTACATTTGAGGACTGGTTGATGACAGATTTGGACCAAGACAGAGCCAGATATTGGCTGGGGAGAAGAATCTTTCCAGCACCACCACTCTGTAGCCACTTCATACATGACTAGAACATTCAGGTGGGATGTGGCTTCTCGTGTGTTCAAGAAGCACCTCCAGCACCTTTTAGATGTGACCATCTATGAAATGCTCCCTTTCCCACATAAACTCCACTGGGGCTGTTCCTCACCAGCAGGGTGCCAGATTGCTGCAGCACACCTGCACAGAGACAGCGGCCCCGAGAGCAGATGGCTTCTTCTTAGAGACTGGGTGGCTTGTGTGAAATGCCAGCGGCGTCGATGATCAAGCTCTGCTGGCTGCCAGCAGATCTCCAAACAAAATGTCACACTATTGGTCTACCTTGCCTGGTGCTGAACATCCGCAGCACTATTTTTCTCTATCTCCTCTTCTCCTCTTCTCCTTCGCGCTCTTACCACCCCCTCCTGCCCTCCTCTGCAATCAATCAGTAGTCCCAACCTGGAAACCCCTTGCTGTGAATCGGATGGAGCTGCTGGTGGGGTTCCCATCCAGAGTCTCAACTTTGTGATTCTTTGGATGCTTTGGCTACTCTCCATTTTTGAGTACTCAAAGCATGCTGCAAGGCCAGTCTCACTTTCTACCCAGAAGACTGGGAATATATAAAGCTCATTGTGTTGCCACTGAGTATCTGTCACAGAGAGATGAGCAGTCCTTTCTATTCCACTGTTCTCTGTACTATGTATTAATTACAGGAAGGGCATCTAGAACATAGCTTAGGTCTCCTTAATGGCTTTTAGAAATCTAAACACATGAAAACAAACATTGGATTTTGTTCTGTACATAATCCTTACCAGCTGTGACTGAGCTTTATATAAACCAGGCTATTTGATCGACTTCCTTAATGAGAATTGCCTCATAGTGTAAATCATCTGAGGAGGTAGGACAAAAAGCAAATTTTACTTACCCCTGTGCTGTAGTGTCATCACTTAGAAAAGAAATCAACACAGCAATTAATTATTTTTACACACACACTCTCATCTGAAGGATTGGCATGATCTAGTACCAGACAGGTAACTGCACAAGTCTGGCAATTCACAGATGTGCAGCTTATTTATGGAAACAATCCAAAGACATTTGGCTTGGGGGAGGTGGGAGAGGGAAGACCACCAAAACGCTTTGGTCTTCTTTCTGAAGACTTGCTATGTGCCCGCCAGAGCACATGTTAAAGCAGCATTTCTTTAATAAAAACAGAATCTTAACTCTGGAAAATTACAAGATTTGATATAGAAAGCGTCAGCTACAGCTGACAGACACCAAAAGCAGCTGTGGACACCAAAAGCAAACTATAAATCAAAAGCAAAACACTCACTATGCCAGGAAACAAGCTATCTGTGCGAGATGCCCAAAGACTTTTGAAAGGCAGATGCTTTCTCATTAATATCAAAGCAATATTTACCACATCCTGACCCAACTCTAAAACCAAACACGAGGTGCCACACTCTGGACAGTCACCAGAGTTTCATTCTCCAAATATGAAGAATGTGACAAGGTCAGGAACATGTGCTCTTGACCTAGTGGGTAGCAAGAGGTGGGGGCCATGGACAATCTACATTGACTGGAGCAGTATCTGCTCCTTGAGCAAGGAAGAACATGGCTCTACCTTCAGCCACTTCAGGGTGGGTATTATGGGTGTCACATGTGAGAGTGAGCAAGCCTCCAGAGAGGCTGGATCTGCAAGCAGTGGTAGCCTGATGGAAGCACAGTGAGAGAAATACACAGTTATACCAGACAAGACCACCAGCAAATGAGGGGGAAGTGCTGAATTTGAATGAAGAGTGATGGAGCTTCATTTCCTTAACTGCGTCTAGAGGGAGAAGGTTAAAAAAAAAAGGAAAACAACCCCCAAAACCCTCCACACACCTTCCAGTCCTAAAAAGTCAGGTGAAAAGGAAGTAAAATCAGCTTCTAGAAAATTCAGCTATGTCTTTTCATGATTACTAAATGTGGAATGGTGGAAACCTTGGAAGATTATTTGTCTCTTTCACCTACTGTTCTACTAGTGGAAGAGGACAGCGGGGTTGGAACTAGACGGTCTTTAAGGTCCCTTTCGAACCAAACCCTTCTATGATTCTATTTGACAAAGAAACAGGTGTTTTTAAAGTTATATTTTAGTTAAACTTATTTAAAACAAAGATCTAGAATCCCAAAATTAAAAGAAACCACTTTACCTAGCAGTAGCATCACATGACTCCTTCTTCCATTATTAATGCCAACTACAACATGGAGGGCAAAAATGGCCAGGCCACAAAAAACAGCTTATTTTTCCAGCCTACCAATGGCTTTTGTGCCTTTTTCCACAGCACAGAGGCTCGAACAGACAAGACTCATTCTCAAAGTCCTTCTCAGCCATGCTACAGATGAAAAAAGATTTTCCAGTAGGTTATTTAAGCCATGGCCCACCTATAATTACACATGCACAGGAAGAGAAACTTCTAGTTTCAAGCTTCTGAAAGCAGATTAATGAAAGTGCCTTTGTTTGTGGGGAAAGAGGGAGCAGAGTAACTTGCTTAAAACGATACATTTTTGCCATATGTAGGTAGAAAATAAACCCATCCATCAAGAATATATTGAAAATAGATGAAAACTGGCTCCAGACATAAGATTACTTGGTGAAAATGCCAGAATAATGGACACGGAATTTTTATTCGATCAACTCTGAACAACAGGAGAGATTAGTTTATGCAAACTCCACAGAACAAGGCTTTATTTCAGAAAGTAATCCTTCAATTTAGCCAAGATTTTGTTTGCTCAGAGATACAATGAAACAGAAAAAAAAAAATAGAAAATATCTGGCATACAGAAAGACAAGCCTGTGTACTGCACTTAGAAACAATTAAAGATGTGCTTTGCACCAGAGTAAAGCTTTTAACTACTGGAATAGGCAGAGCCAAATCTCGTATTTTGTGCATACAGTTTAAACTGCCAAACAGGGTTTATGTACCGATTAGCAGAGATTATGTAGAGTGGTACAGCCATTTTTTAAAAATACAATATTATTACAAAGAACCCCCAGAGGTTCATACGAAGATGGTCTCTATTTCAAAGACAGTAAAATCACTGAGGCATATCATCACAGCAATGACTTACTACTCCTGAAGGAGCCAAGGGAGTCAAGCTCAGGGCTGTTAATACAGGGAACAGCCCTCCCCTGCAACTGAACATGCAAAAACCAGTTTACAGCTAATATCAGGTTTTTACCGGACTTTGACCGAGGTCTTAACACGTCTGCATCGCTTGTCAGCTTCACCCAGCTTTTCTAAGGAATTAGGACAAATTAAAAACACCTAAAACATTTAATTTAGGAAGTCTCTACTTCTTGTCACTCTAGTAACACCACTGGTGGCTGTAAATCTTCGCCAGGCTTTTGGGAAAAGTCACTTTCACAACCCTACCACATGCATGGGACAATATTACATACTTGGATAATGCCATTCTGACGTCCAAGTTGAGCTGTCTCAGGCCTTACTTCAGTGTATGTCCGGCGTTCTGATCAGCATAAGGCTATTTATCTGCACTACACACACAAATACTTACATTACTTAACAGCTCTATAAATGCTTTTTTGGATAATCTTCATTTTGTAAAACACACTTAACATGATTAATAGTCATCAGCACCACAAGAGAACTATAATATAAATATACCTGGATTTTAGCAGTACATCCAAAGTGGATAACACAGCGTGCTTACAAGAAAACAAACATTTTTCAGTAACAGCCCTTCTCTACAGTTTGACATCATTAGGGAAAACTGAGGTGTTTACTGTGGACAGCAATACCAGCATTACCCATTACACTGCCAAATACTGTCATACTTGGATGTTACCTGGATCATGTTCCACTTCACCTAAACCAGGCAGTCCACCGCCAAGTGTCCTTGGTACGTTACTCTGTGAAATATAAAGGCACAGGTACACGTACTAGCGATGACCATGTGCTGTGCACGCAGTACCCTCAACACTGCCATGTTTTTGCCCATCCCTCCAGGCACCCCAGGAAAACTTCAGCTCTCCTGCTTCTCAAGTCATGTTACTACCATGCACTAACCACCTGGGCAAGTCTGCAATGGAAGCAAGACCAAACTGCATTTTATGAAAATACACAGGAATATATAATAGGAAGTTGCCCATCTTTTTGTACCTACTTTTGGGTGCAGATTCCACAGGTTCTCCAGACCCTGCTCACACACACAGAGGGCGTCTCAGCCCCACAGAAGCAGGATCAGTACCCTCACTTTAGCACAGAAAATGTAGGCAATGCTTTCAGTTGGCACAACAGCTTAACTACACCATGTTTAAGTATGTACAAAACATACCTGTGTCTCTGTGTTCTACCTCAAAGCTGAAGAAGAAATTTATCATCAAGGAAAGTACACATGATTTATGTAGCTAATGGTACAATGCACACCAAAGTCTTCAGGCACATTATCAAGGCAAGCACCCTCTTTGACCAGGAGATCGCACAAATTACAAATTAGAAACACAACTGCAGTTCTACCATTGCTGCTACCATCTCACTGCCAAAACAGAAGGGAAAGAAAAGGTTCATTTGGGAGGAGCACAACATGCTGACAGGACAAGTCTAGACCTCAGGATCATCCCATAGAAGACCAGTAATGGATTGAAGAAATTTCTCTGGACTACCAACTGAGAAAGCCTCCTTGAGCGAAGCAGCCCTGGGGAAAAAAACATCCCTGAGCTAAGGGACAACAGGCAGAAGGGAGATGCAACAAGCCAAGTCAAAAACTGTTTGCCACTTACTACTCTTTTTTTTTAGAGCTATCTGCAAAGAAAAGCGGCCCAAGTCAACCACACTGTCTTGGAAGAGATCTCTTTCCAGCCTAGGTACCAAGTTATAACACAATTTTCAGTAACTCCTTATTTCTTTGGTGCATCCAGAGGAGGACTAACAAGAAAATGCTCTTTTTGTTTTGCTCTCTCTTCTCCTCCAAATCATTATTATTCTAATGCAGGAGATTTTACATCACTTTCAAAGAGAAAAATTCAATTATGTCTATTATTCTCGTGACAGAAAAATATCATGCTGAAGTTGCCAAGAAATAAAGCACACAGTAAAGTTATCCTGAAGATAAGCAAATGTTTAAGCCCAGCCCAGTCCCAGAAGGAACAAACAGGACACCCGTGGAGAGCTGCTGTCACCTTCCCCCTCCTGGCTGGCAGGTCCACTGTCCCAGGTGCCCACAGCACTTTGCACCAAGAAAGCTGGCCTTCCTCTAGCCACAATCAGCTCAAGGTGCAGAAATAATTTCAAGCAAGATTTTCTCTACTCACAATTTTAGAAAAGGAATTCCCAAACCTGAAGGACTTCTCTGTGTGAAGTACACCTTTAGGCCCATACTTCTATAATAATGAGTTCAAAGAAAATTAGAGCTCAAGCGACAAAACACTGGAGCACTTTAGACAGTGGAAAACGAAGAAAAATAGACATCACATTAAATAAACTGCTGGGCTCTGTGTTGTAGTGGACTGTAATGCAAGGAGGAGAAACGCTGTCAAACTTGAAGGGAAAAGGGCATCGGGCAGGTAATAGCACTATTTATAGAAAAACTCCATCTATGGAGATGCTAGCAAAAAAAGGGAGCAAGTGCCTAAAACAAAGAGTCCTTTACTGGCCTGAAGACAAGCATGCTCGCATCAATGCCAGCCACCAAACAGACCGGTGGACTTGGCGAGGACTTTGTTTCAGGCCCTACTGAAGACTCCACTGTATAAGGAACAAAGAAAGGGGCTGCTCTTCCACTTCAGCTGAAGTTTTTTCCCTGGTCACAGCAACACCCAGCTTTATCCAGTTTGCAGATCAAATATTTGCTAAATAAACTAAATTGAAAAACTAAAATATGCAAATATATAGCCCAAAAACTTCCAGGGCAAATACTTGGGTAACTGAACACATGAATAACGAATTTCCATGCAAATACATGAAGAACAGAAGAAGGTTCAGTCTCAAATTTCCATGAGATCTTTGCATGTGTTTAAGAAAACACCTAGAAAATAAAATGTAAATATCTTATGTATTGTTAGCAAAGGCAATTGTGACAGGCATTACAACTGCTTAGCTTCTTGTCCTGCAAAATATCTGAAATATTACTTACCATCAAGTCACTGAGCTATGAAAATACCAGAAGAAAGGAAACGCAGTGTTTTCAACTACAGTTCAGAATTTGGAGGATGAAATTAGAAATAGGTAATATGCCTTTTAAAAGTGATTTAAATGGATTTTTAGCTATTTCATAAGCCTGTTCAGAACTCTTCAGCAGTTTGTCTCCTAGCGCTTCTCTCCCTAGATGCAGAAATAATTTTTTTTTTTTTCCCTTTCTATTCTGATTTCCAGCGATTGAATCTGCTTCACACATCAATGTTAGTATTCCTGTGAAAAATTTTCCTGACTGACAAACCTGCTATGGGTAAAATAGTGATGAGACAAATCCAGATTTCCCTCTGAGCAAAAAGGTTTCAGGGCAACATTCCCATTAAACGATGATGAATTATAGTGAAACATTGTGTATGAACACTGGGATGAATATGAAATGAGATCAGCTTTGTTAAAGTCACCACAATAAATACAAGATGAATCAATGAATACCAGGCAATTACTGCTGAGCCTTTTAAAGCTGTCCCACTGCAAATGCACTGCAGGCACTAGAAAAATACCCAGACTTGCTATAGCTGCAAACAGGCAGTGCCAATACTGACTGCAAAGAAAAATGCTCTACCAATCACTTACAACTTAGAAAGGGAAACCAGTGGTGGTCACAAAAATGTTTAGGATAATGAAGGCACAGCCACCACTCCATCACAGCAGTCATCCATCCTGGCAATGGAAATGGCACGGAGCTCAATTTCCCCAAAAAGTGAACTTAAAGACAATTTACTACCAAACTCACAGCTTGGGCATGAGCTTATGCACGGGCCAAAACAGAGAGACTGAGGCCTGGAGACCATACTCATCAATAAAAAGAACATAAACCACAACAACTACCTTTCTCGAAGTTCAACCATGGAAGGAATCACCTTTGCTGCTCTCACCCCAAGAGGGTACCCTGCTCCGTTCAACATTTTGGTATGGCTAAAATGGGCTTCCTCTACCCCCAAAAGAGCCCCCTTGCCACATAAGCAGCTCACGACTTTCAACTCTGCAAAGAAAAGTCTTTTAGGCAATCCTTATCCCCCTAAAACTCTGCAGTGGAGCAGTTCAACGCCATGCCACAACATGTGAGGCATGCACCAGTAAGTTCATTCTGCTGAAACTACTGCTGAGAGATGACAACCAGGCAGAAACAGAGAGCAACAAAATACCTAAGTAATATTTGGCTGCTAGCAGAGAGAAAACAAGAAAAAAGAAAGGGCTGTGGAAAACCAGATGAAAATCAACACTGCGAGCTACTGGCTTGAAAATAAACCAGCTTTCCACCTGCCAGCAGCAGCCGCGTTCTTGCAAGTCACCGAGATCTCACTAAGGCTGCAGATTTGTTCCTTGCGGTGCTATGACCCATCATCCCATAGTTCACCGAGGAACCAAGTAGCTGGGTCATGCGATGGGCAGATGCACGTGGGAGAGAAACCCTCCGGCTGCCGGGGCTGCTCCGGCTCCTGGAGTCCCCTCTGTGACCAGTGAAGCACATCAGCTCTCCCGCCCCAAGCTTCTGCAGCCCAGGGAGCAGGCACAGGCTGAAACCTGGGCTTGTAACCTTGTTTGGATGGATACCTGACACACCGAAAAAGTCAGGGCCCTCTTCTTCTTTAAAAACAAAACCACCACCCCTTTAAAATGCTACATTTACACGCATACCACACAAACAATGCAGAGAGACAGAACCACATTCTTTCTCCTTTCAAACTAAACGTCACATAACTTGTTTTCTTAAAGCCATGCCCTAATTTGATAGATGTGGAAACTGACTCCCTCTGTCCTGTAAAAAAATGAAAAAGACAAAAAAGAAAAAGAAATTAATACTAATAATCCAGAGGATTAGGGCTCAGAGGTCAGTGCACAACCTTTTAATGAGCGAGGTATTTAAAGACTGATGACACAGTATATTTTTATTCTTCAGTAATTCAGTACAGAAGTTTACATTGATTGCTTAAAAGGCCATTCGATTTTATTTCCCATATTTAATTGTTCTTAGTGCCCAATAAATGGGTGACTGAAGAAAGTAAAGGATTATTTTATTCTTCTTGTATCATTAAAAATACTGTCAGCCCAACTCACTCATTCACACGCCCTCTACATGCCCTTCTTGTTTGCACAAAACCATGAGGATTATCTGTTTTTCATTACCACCAAACCCGAAACCCCCACAGTGCTCAGGCTCTCTAACCTGAATTAAACCTCACACAGGTGCATGCACAAAAAGGAGGTATTTTACCATTCCCAAGCAGAACTTTATTAATATGACAAAGAAAAACCATAGGGCTTGCACAATGGAATTTTGTTTTACCTTAGAATTTACATCTTCAATGAAAAAGGGCTGTGTGCTAAGTCCTTATGTCTTATCATAGCTTGGATCTGTTTAGATCCTGCTCGTTTAGCAAGAGCTGCAGGTCTTCAGACCAGGAAAACATGCATTTAAACACATGGCTTAGTTATATGCTAAAGTTCAGCATGTGCTTAAATTAGCTCATCATCTGCTCATTTTCTCCTTGTCAACAGAGAACAAATGTGAAAGACATAGGAAAGGTTCTCTCGTCTATCCAGTATTTGTTGTATCTCACAACACAGTTAAATTATGCCACTCAGTGAACATCGTGACAACTTCCTAGGTACAAAGTTATTTTTGTGCTTTCCATGCATTATGGAGTTATCTGGACGACACACACAATTCCTAGGTTGCTATTTATGCAACACCCAGACATTGTGGGTACTTGTTGAACCCACCTACATACTTGCACAATTCCAAACTCACCAGAACTTAAACAAAATCTCGAAAAACAAACCTGTCAGCTTTTAGTTTCTCTCTTCAGCACCTCTATGATGCAAGAAATTATTATCACCATTTTCCATCCAGGCAGCTGAGGCACAAAGAAATATGGTTTGGATTTGCAGAAGGTTCTGAGGAAGTCTAAAGCCCAGATCACCTTATCTTAATTCCTAACATGTTAGCCTCACTTTCAACAAACTCAGAAGGTGAAACTGTTAATGCCATTGAACTCTACAGGATATTTTACAATGATTTCAACAGTGTCAGGATTTCATCTTCTAACGCCAGAAAGATTTTTATCTAAATAAAATCTGTGACTTTTCCTTTATAGCAATTCACAATATTTTATCACACAGCACTGAATTACTGAAAAGTTAACTTGATTCACTACTTCATTTAAAGGGAATCTCCTTCAGTGGCAAATTCAGATTTCTAACAAAAAAAAAAAAAAAAAGAGAAGTACATAGCATACAAGTTTCATCAAAATACATACAAGCATAGGAAAAGCAATTTTTAAAAGTTATTTTCATGTACCATTCAATACTGATGATCTCAAATATCATCACTGTAGAAAGGAATATTGAAACACGAACAAAAAAAGAAAATGGCATAAAATATCTTTTGAAAGATAACCATGTAGAGTTTTTGAAATGCAATCACATAGTTGAACTAGTACAATTTATATTGGATCTGTAATCTACTTAAGTATTTATTGATTGACACCCATGACAAAATAACTGTTGCCCTAATAGGATTCACATCCAACATTTTTTAGGTTTCCCAAATAGTTCACATGGTACATTTACATATAAATCAATTAATATTGACTGATTGATCAATATATGCACAGTATGAAAAAGAGTTTTGGCGGCTTTATGTTCTCCGCAGAGCAGCTTTACCTACTGATGATTAATTTTAATTTACTTTAAAGGATTCTATTGCACTGAAACTTTAATTAAAAACGAAATGGGAAAGTCTATAAAGTCTGCATAGCATCAATTACCTAGACTTGATATCCTGCACTTCGCCTACCCTCTGTACATATGGTTTCTGTTAAAATAATTGGAAAGCACTTCTGAACAATGTCACCCACACATCTATTCTAAGAGTGAGAGGATATATTACCATTAAACGTCACTAATATTAATAAAGAAACAATTAATTCTTCATTACCTATTTCTAAAATACACCATCACACTCCTTCTGTTCAAACACAAATAAAACGTTACACATGCCTGTCAGTGAAATGGGTAATCATCATCGTTGTTGTAATTTATACTGCTTTCTGTTGTAAGTCTAATGCCTCATTTATTTATAAAGCTTTTTGGCTGACATTATAAATAGCCTCTTTGAAAAATTAAAAAAAAAAAAAAATCTAGCTCTTACTAAGCAAACTCACATACCTCCTGCCAACTCTTTCCTCATAAAATGTTGATTTTAATTCACATTACACCTTTTTTGGTGAACAGGCAACATTTATGTTTATAAATGCTACTGTTTCATTACAACACACAAAATAATACTTTCCATTGATGCATGTATGTATATAAAAGTATATCTGCTCAGCAGACTGATCTCAATCCCAAACTAAGAAAATCCACACAAAAAATTATCTGAAAACTGCTGGTGAGCTTGCACTAGGAGTAAGGCCAGTCAGCAGCCATATAGTGTCTGATTTAAAGATTGATCCTACTAACTCTCTTTTGGATCAGGGACAAGAACAGTTCAATGCTTTAATTATTAAAAAAGCATGGAATTGTCACAGTCCTCATCCACTGCAGCCAGCATCAGGTTACAGCCTCCGTGGTGTCTCTGGCACACTGCCTGGAGTATTTACTGCTATTTGTAAATTAGACACTTGTGTAGGAATGTCAATTTTAAATATCTTTGTTTAAATGAGCCTGATAAGAGATGACCAGATACACATTTTATGTGACCGCTAAATAATTGCATCACGCGGAGTCAGCTTGTGAATTTCACAGGACAGCGAATAACAACCTACAAGGTAGCTTGTGAATTCAGCATTAAAAAGAATAATGCCATCAAAAACAATAAAAAGTGTACTCTATAAAGCTGTAACAACAAGAACACCAAAAAAGTCAACTACCATCCATAACGAGAGCAATCTCTGAGCTCTCCATTTCTGAGAGTAATGGAGAGCCTAAGGTGCCCCTATCCATCCTGCTAATACGGCTCCAGCAATTGTTTTCCATATTCTACATCAGTAAGTTAAAATATGTTTCCAATGCCTAACACAGCAGTCATTAAAGTTTCCCCTGCCTCAATCAGCATAACTAATGAGGCCACATAATAACAGAATGCAATCTCTAATGAAAAGCCCAACAAAGTCTCCCTGCTACAATACTGCTCGTGATTTAGTATTCTCAACTTGTCCATCCTCCATCTTTTACTCTGTGGATATTATCACCACTCAGAAAATTACATTTCAATGAACTTGTCAGGAAATAAGTAATAAATTAATCAGGCAGCATAAACCAATTACACTCATTTTCTGTGTGTTTTCTTCCAGGGCCCACGCACGAATGCAGTGCTGGCCGCACTGGTTATTCCTGCTGACTGCTCAGAAAGGCTTCAGGCTGTGAGTAGGAACGCTGCTGGAAGGAGGGGGAAAAGCATCTTTGCTCTGCTGAAGCCATCACAAGTACTGTTGATGCCAGGGGAGATCCAGCACCAAAATCCACACTGCCATTTTTTAATTTCTTTTTTTTTTTACAAAGGTATATAAAAATCCCTATACAAAACTGACCCAGTTCAGGAACTTTGAAAAGTATCACAAAACACCCAATGTGAAAACTTCCAGCACCTCAGCGGGTTTGCAAGTGTAGCCCTGTCTATTTCTAGTTGTCAGTAGTGACAAATGAAGGTGCCTACAAGACTTAAGCTGTTGTTATGAGTATTTCAGTGTCACATTCGGGAGTACCCAAAGCAATTTATGCCAGTGGCTATGGCTAAACTGAGGGAGTTGGGAGGGTATTCAATGGATCCCAACACTGTTTAGGCAGCACACAGCTGTAAGGCTATTCCGCTCTTCCCTCCAACGGCTAGAAAAACCTTTAATATTGATGATGTTACTTCTAAACATGGGAAATGAGCAACAGCACCATGTGAAGCAGCAGTCAAGAGCTCCCATGCTAACAGGGACTGAACGATTCAAATTGGATGCCTCTTGCTCCAGGCTGTGTGAAGATTTGGGAAGAGCAGTGCACTGGTTTAGCACCTCTTGTTTAAGGCATAATGTCTATCTTCACAAGCAAGAGAACCAGAAAGGGGGTTTTTTTAACAAATAAAGCTCAGATGCTGAAGTGCAAAGCACACTCTGTCATGGCACAAAATTTCACAGCAAATTATTCAGATGCAAAATCTGAACACAGACTTCTGGTACTAATAAAGTGAGCCCAGGTGACACACAAAATGGCACAGAAACTCCTTGCTTGACAAGGAAAGCAAGTCCACCCATTCACTGCCTTCAAAAGGATTTAGTCAGACTCCAAATAGATGTACTTCCAAATAAAAACTTTCTACTAACTGTTTTTGCTATATAACGAAGATTTTATGCATGCAAACCACACTCTTTCCACATATTAAATGTATCAATGAACACTTAAACTTAGTCCTGCAAGAGCAATTACACAATCATCATGCACCTGCCAGACTCCAGGCCCTGGTAGAGCACCCACATCCTTTTTGTGCATATTGTCTGTGTTCTGTCTTGGCTGGGAAAAGATCCAAGTGGGTTAAGCTCTGGGAGCTCATTGTCATTGCCACTTCTTGAAGACTGAATATTGTTTAACCTTTCCCCTGCAGTCTGCATAAAATTCCTAGAGGGCAGTTTGAGACTCATATGGACAAATTAAAAATGGGATTTATTAAGACTGGAATAAAATAAATTGAAACAAAATAAAATATGTCATGATCTGTGTAACCTCATATTTGGCATGAGGTAGGCCAGAAGAGCAGTAAAAAATTAAGTTACAGCATTTAAAAAAAAATTATCTACCAAGCACTTTTGCCACCAAGCTAGCTGCCAAAGTAATATCCCCCCTTCATGACTTTTACAATTCTTTTCTTTTCTTTATTTATCCTCAAAGCAGACAGCTCCTACCAAGAAGTCATGTGCTCTCATACTCTTCCCCATATTAATTTCAAACTACATTTATCTACCTTAATAGTTTCAGACTCTCTTTCTTGCTTGCCAATTTTATTTATCATCCTAAATACTTTTTTAAAGGTAGAACCAAAGAAGCTCAAACTTTCACAGCAGTGGTCAAGGACATGAGAAACTGAACCAGATGATGTGTTTTTCACTGCCACTTCTGACAGCACGGAATAATGCTCACAAAACAGGATTATTTGAGCCTGTTCAGGTAGCAGTAAAAATTGAGCAACACAGTCACTCGCTGGCTTGGAGATAGCCTCTCCTGTGTTCAAGCCTATGCCCATGCTACCCTTTCTCCATAGCTCAGGCAAACCAGACAGGCTGAAGGTCATCCATTGCCCACTTCTGCTGAAGCCACATCTCTGACCACAGGTACCTCTGCAGACAGCACATGTGACATGTATTGTGCTGCCAGAAAAACACCATGAGAAAAATGGAACAGGTAGTCCCATTCTGTAAATAGAAATGAAAATGGACCAGCAACACCCACACATCCCTACAAAGACCGGAGGAGACAACCTCACCAGTCAGACCCGATGTGCCGTGGTGACAGTGTCAGTGGCAGCATTTTCAGCTTTTTGCTGCTTGGCAGTAGGTTTTTCCCAACATGTTCCAACAGCAGCCAGCCCCGCAGCCCCAACAGCATCTAGAGAAACTGTGCTGCTCAAACCTTTAATCCAGTTTACCGCAACCACAAGCAGGAAAGCTCTAGCAAGCCAGTGGGTCTACTGCAGAGATAAAAATTGCTTACAAACCAGTACACTCTTCAGCACAAGTTCATTTTGCTATCCCTGATTCATCTCCATGCCACAGTGCAACAGCCCTTTTAGGCAAACCTCTTTTCCAGCCAGCTTCCATTTTCACGAGTTTAATTTCCTCGTATCATCCCAACTGCATCACAGTGGGTCACTGTGATTTCTCTTCTTTTTCTTTTTTTGGTTCTGTACATTTTCATATACTTCAACAACAGTGAGGTGGCTTTTGTGTCCCATCCTTTCAGCCTCCATTAGCAAATATTTAAGTCTTTCAAATTTGTGCTTTGAGCTCATACTTCCAACGCCTGAAGTTTGTTTAATTCACTGGCTTTCAGTGTGTAAGCATCCTGGTGTCAAATGCCATATCTTACCTTGCAAAGGAGAATATAGCTCCAGTTATACTCACTTCAGAGTTTTTCTATTCTGGGAAACAAAGCAAAACAAACAAAAACAAACAAATGCACCATTTTCCCCAGTTGCCCTTAATTTGACTTCACTATGGTCCACATTAACAGAAACAGCAGCTAAACTGTCTTTGAAACTTTATTCACCATAGCCAGAAAAAAAGAAGGAAAAAAAGACTGGTGAAATGCCTTTAAAACATGCTTTAATCTAGCTGGAATGCCATAAATTGCTTCCAGATGTGCTCCATACAAAAGTCAATCATAGCTATTTATACTGACACTCTGCAGTCCAAACAATCTGAATCCAAATGCCATGTCTCTGCTACAATAAAGCTATAAATGTCAGTCTTGTTGAATCTGGAGAGGTGTTGAAGAGTTCATGCTAGTTTGCTTTCTGGGCTATTTGTTAGCCAGCAATTATTTTTTAAAAAAGGAAAAAAAAAAAAAAGAGGGGGAAAAAAAAAGAAAGGAAACAAAAAGAAACTTTTAAAATAGGTCCTTTCCTTGCTGAGCTATTCTTAAAGCACACCTGACACCTTCCAATCATGACCTTGAAAGTGCCACAGGTTACAAGTTGAAATTCATTTCATAAGTTAGAAAAATGTAGTGCTTAGGCTCTGAGCCAAGAATAACTGAAGGGCTTGGCAAGGCTCCCATGCCCTCCCCTAGAACGAACACACACGTAGTACACCTGGGACTAAATGAACTGAAGTACAGTAAAATGACACACTGACTGCAATAATACTTCTATTCAAAAATCTTCCAGGGTACTGGGGAGGAAAAAAAATAATTCTTGCTTTAGGGGGAAAAAAAAGTTTGGAAAATGTACCCTCATCAGTTGTTTTGCATGCAACACATTGGAATCTAAGTAGTCTTCACTTGGGAAAGCTAAATAACCAGCATTTAGATGAGGAGATGACCTATGGAGTTATCCCACACTGTTTCAGGAAAATATATTATTTTTGTGTAGTCTCCACAGAATTTTCTCGTTCATTTTTACAAACTTCATTAAGATCGTTTCCCCTCCCCTGCAAAAGTGCACCTGCAGTTCAATTTATGTATAAATGTTCAGAGTTTTAATTCTGGATTTTTCTAAGTGAAGGACAACAGGGAATTTTCTTATCATTGCTTGCAGTTTGGGGAATTAAAACATTTCAGAAAAATCACAACATGTAATGACTTTAGTCTTCAGTTCCCTGCCTTTTTATTTCCCTTGATGTTTGCCTTGTGCTCCAAAGATTTCCTCTGCCTTCCCTCAGTTCCTTACCTTTTTCCAAGTCCAGAAGACCATCCCTAAAATGGAGCTGAAGAACACTCCTCCCTCCCCGGTTAAGCTCTAGCATGGACTGTCATTTTTAACCACACAGGTTGAGAGAAAAAGGCAGAAAAAGCACATTGAAGTGATTCAACTTTGGTCTAAAACTTTCAGAGAAGGGAAGCGAATTTACAATACACAGCATTTCAAGAGTCAAAATATATATATATATATACACACACACACACAGAAAAAAAATTGAATACTTTAGAACAAGATTCGTGCTCTCAGTTCAACTTACTGGAAAACTTCAGTTTTTAATAAATCTCTTCAGTCAGAGGTTATACAAATGACTACAGAAGCAGCAAACATAATACCTGTATTTAAGAATGGGGGAGGAACCTATCTAGTGAACTACTGAGCTATCAGTCTGGCCCAAACATTCAGCAAGGTTTTGTAACCTATTTTGAAGGAATGTAATTTCTGTGTAATTGTAAGGGGTTGGAGGAGAGATAAGCAACAGAGAGGCAGAGAAGCTATTCAAGTTAAAAGACAATTCTGACATAAGAAGAAATGATTAGGACTTGGCCGCGAATCCACTAAGAATGGAATTCACAAGCACGTGCCTAACCATGAGGAGGGTGAGATGCTCCAACCACTGTCCCGTGGGAATGAGATGGAGGAAAACCTTACCACATGGGAGGCTGAGAAATTTACATGACTTCAGTACCCTGCAACAGCAGGGGATAAAACTTGATGCAAAGCTGCCTTCCTCTCCTGCGTCAGCCTACATTCACGCATCTATCTTTATTCCTAGCTCCTATCAGACAGTGAGGAGTTTTCATTGCCACGGTTCTCCAGATAAAGACATTTAACTCTTGCAAGAAAAGCTTGGGGCCTGCTAAGGCCATAAATGGAGGGCATCAATACTGTTTTTCAGCGACATCTCTCTATCAGTATTTCTTCCTTTTCTTCCACCCCAGGAGCGATACTGACCTTCAAAAACCTTCTCCCTCCATGAACTTTACTACACAATAACACCGTGTTATTGTACATCCTCATACCATCAAAATTTATACAGAAAATCCTTCTCACATCCTACCTCACTGTAAAGACCTACCACATTGCCTCTGAACATGACATGCTCTCTCTGAAAAGCCTGGCCACACATTTTTAACATTTAAAGGCAAATGCACACCCAAAGGAAGCAACTAATTTACTCTGTGTCCATAATCCTTACTGTATTGTCTCCACCAAAGCACAGTGTTCCCCCTTCAACTGTGCATTAAGCTTTCCATTTAGATCCCAAACCTTCTGATTCTAGGACGTAGAGTCTTCTCATGAAGCATCAGCCCCACACTGGGATGCAATAAAGTAAAGTAACTATGACAATAATAATAACTAACACTAATCACTATCGCTGGCTTCAAACTCTATGAAGCTGTTCTGATTTTGCAGCTGTGCTGTTTCTTCTGAGGCACCAATGGTGCTGCCAGCAGCCTAAATGTTAGTATTAATTCAACCCATCCTTCCCATCCAACAAAAAGTACCATATCTCCAGATCTGCATAGCTTCTGCATTTGTGATGGCTGACCCCCAAAAAGAGATAGAAGGAGAACAAAAGTCAGTAAAGTTACCAAAATATACAATATAGCTACTGTTTCAAACAAACAGGTTTGAAGCCAATATAATTTCTAACAATATCATCCAATGTTTTATTTGCTTTAGATTTGTCGTCCTTTATTGGAAACAATAAGCCTTCCAAAACAAAAAAAGAAAAAAAAAAAGAGAGAGAGAAAAACCCCTCACTTCGTGTTTAAAATTATTTACTATAGCTTTAAAAGTAACAAATGAAGCACTTGAGTTTCAGATGTGTAACCAGTAGGGAGTTGGCTCGATGCATCAGTTTTTACACCTCTTGCAGTTAAATCAGAGATCCAAATGCAAAATCTAGCACTCAGTGGTGAACTTATAACACTCCCTGGAGGAGTATGTCCATAAACCATTCACTGGATTACACTCATCCATACAATGCTTTATTTTATAAATCCACTCCCCACCAAAGAAAAAAAAAAAAGGAAAAAGGGAAGAAAAGGGGGAAAAAAAAGAAAAGCTCAACTAAGGTGAAGTTAAGGTTGCATAAACTATAGATCATTTTTGTCATCACATGTCTAAGTCTCTGCTTTCCTTTTTGAGATTTCATTAGTACAACTTTCCGGTGTTTTTATCTCAAATGGATTTGTTTCTCCAAATTTGCGTCTTGGCCAGGAAAGGGATCCAAAAACACCCAATGACATATGTGGCACAGCCACGCGTGGCGCAGGAGCGCTCCCAGGCCTTTGGAGTATGCTCAGCAGAGCTAAAACACTTTCAAAAACTGCTGCGCTGACTTTTCTGTGGAATGTCCTTAGTGACAGTTTTTTGGGAGTTTCACATTACGCCTCATGTTCTTATGAGTCTTCCGGACATTAAGTCTTTCGCAATGTATTTCATAGAGTCATGGAACCATCGAGGTTGGAAAAGATCTCTAAGATCATTGCGTCCAACTATTAACCCAGCACGGTCAAGCCCTCTAAATCGTGTCCCTAAGTGCCTCATCTACACCTCTCTTAAACACCTCCAGGCTTGGTGACCCAGCCACCACACTCGGCAGCCTGTTTCAATGCTTGTCAACCCTTTCCGTAAAGAAATTTTTCTTAATATCCAATCTAAACCTCCCCTGGAGCAACTAGAGGCCATTTCCTCTCATCCCATTGCTTGTTACTTGGGAGAAGAGACCAATGCCCACCTGGCTACAACCTCCTTTCAGGAAGTTAGAGAGAGTGATAAGGTCTCTCCTGAGCTGCTTTCTCTCCAGGCAGAACAACCCCAACGCTCCTTCAGCTGCTCCTCATAGGACTTAAGCTCTAGAGCCTTCATCAGCTTCTGTCTCTTATCTGAATGTGGTCCAGCACCTGGGGCATGTATGTTATCATGTACACACACTGTGTATGCATGCTCACATGCATGTACACGTGCACAGACACACACACACAAACATTCACACAGTCTGGGGCTAAAACTAGAATGACTAAAGATCAGTGCAGCTTCACTGAATCCAAAGGAATCTCCATCAGATGAGAAAACCTGAGGACAGTGAACCTGCCTGATGGCCTACCAACTATTTCAAAGTTCAAAGAACATAATAAATGTGAAGATTTCCAAGGTCCTTCATGATTAAGAAAAAGAAAGCACATGCAGTAATAGCAGAAAGAGTGGGAGTTTTGTTCCAGTGAATACCACTCTCCTCATTGACTATCTAGCACATAGCTCCCACTGTCAGCTCCTTCTATGGCTCTTGTTTTATTGAAGCTGCAGAATGGGTGGCTTCTGAGGCTTAATAGTAGTGTTTGATTAGACAACCTCCACTGACCATAACTTTTTTATCTTTTGGAATATAACAGTTATCCAGATTTCTACATTTACTGTAATTTTTCAGCTATGCCTGCATGGATTTATCATGCTCCAAGAAAGCTTCCATTGATTCTCTACCAGTTCTGCACCACATTCTAAAAAACAATCTTAAACACAGTTCTTAAAATGTGCATTAAGTTCTTGAGAATTTTTTTTTTTAGTTTTCTTATAAAGTGACATTATTGAAAGAAATATTTCAAACTTCCAAGTTTTGAAAACTCGCCATTATGCTCACCTCCCCTAATTCAATTCAAACACAAAATGGAGTTCCTCTTCCAATGGTTCAAGTTCATGAAAAATTTAAATAAACAAAAAACTCAATTCCACTACAGCTTCATTAAACTTTGATCAAGGCAGAGATCATTTTTCACACTATTATCCAACACTGCACTCGCAGTTTACCATCAAGCCCCTTGCCTGCAGCCATGAGGATACATACTTAGAACACACTGGATTTGCCACTGAAATGTCCAGCTACCACAGATCTATTTCTTGCTGCAATGGGGATGGGACCAGCAGCAAGATCAGCTCACCTGCAGCTTCGCCTTCTCCTCCAGCTTTGACAAACTCCAAACAGGGGGTCAAACCAACAGTACTGTCAATGTCAAGTGGATCCACCGCTTGACCCCACACCAAGGAAAGATGTGTTCTGAGAATATGCAAAAGCAGCTACCAACTCAATTAGTCAGCACACGTAATTATGCCCTCAAGTGTTAGGAAACTGAAAAGCCATTTTGGCTATAAAATACGTTGGGAATCTTAATGTTACGATCAGTAAGACAACAGAACATTACTTATGCTGCATTTTATCTAGTCCTTGAATGCAGCTCTCCCTGTTACTGATGTAAGATTTTCATTAGCCATTACACAGCTGAATGTGAAAGCCAAGCCAGAGAACCAAACCCATTCGAAGACACAGCCAGATTAATAAGTTGACAGCACATGCTATAAAATACAACTGTGGGCCTCTTACGTGAGTCACAACCAATAACTTCTGCAGCAGAACAGTCAATGAAGAATAACCACCACCCCAAAAAATTAAGTGTCTTGGTGAGCAGTAACAGCTAATGGTTTGTTCGTCTGCTTACCGGCCAAGCTCCAGAGAATAATCTTCTCCAATTACACTGTTCTCACACATCGTGCCATACTTCAGTGACCACATCTCCGTGTCGATGTTTTTTAATTCTTTTATCTCCCCTAATCTTCTGTTTTAAAGAGCTACCCTAAGCCTTTGCTGACATCATTCTGCTGAATTTCCATTACCATGGAAAAACATCCGCCCCTGTTAATTTTTTCTGTGTATTTTGTGGTATGTTATTGCTTTTTTTAAAATCAACTAATAAAATCGTATCAGAGAGTTTTTCAGTGCAGCCTAAGCAAACACTGCATGTGAGTACAATAAGGTATAGTACAGTATGCAAGAGAAGTCAGAGGCTGAAATGAGAATACAATTTCCCATGAGAGAGTTCTATGTTCGAGCCATTTAACTTTAAAACTAGTTCAATATTTGAACAAGACACTATTTTATTCCCATTCAAAGTTTAAACACAGATCACTTCGAAATCAATCATAAATTCAAACCTCTTTATTCTAGAAACTGTTTCAATATTTAAAAGCTTTTTTCCTCTCTTTAATGTAACTGCACCTTCAAGGCTGCAGAAGCAGAACTGACTTTGAGATCCTTAAGAGCAATGCTATTTTCCTGCCAATACATACAAAAGGCAGTTCTAGGAAAAAGAAAAAAACTCACAAAGGCGAGGCTGTGCTTTGCTTCAGAGTTTAAGAACAAAGTCTGGACAAAGAACACACAGCCTAGTCTTCAGCCCAAACTAAAGTAAATTAACTTAGTGTGGGTGCTTTTCAGGGCACAACACCATCATTCCTTGTTACTGCACAGCTTTTTTCCTCACCTGGGTATAAGGAAAAACCAGATGAGTGGTATCAGTGTAGACAAAAAACAATCCTCCTTTAGGATAGGTAATTACAGAGTGAGAGATCTGCAACTCAGAAGGAGGATGTAGAGCCCATTTGTGGCCCACACACACTTGCATCCCTGTCCCCACCCAGCACAGTGGTGCTTGTCCTGCTGCCTCAGAAGCCTCACAGCCCTGCTGACAGAGCAGAAATGGACTGCTCCAGCTCTGCGACACAGAAAAAACATTTCAGCCTGGTGAAATAACAACATTTCACACCCATATTTCATTTCAGTACGATGATCTTAAGAGTCCTTGGGGGTGGGTGTTACATTTGCTTGTTTTTAAACCTTAAAACTCATTCTTCAGATGGGCAACTTATCACAGAGAATCAGTGATGGAGAGGTGAAACCAGGCGAATTCCTGAACTGTGTCAGTGCCAGCTCTTTGGCACATGCCACTCTCATCCAACTAATTTCAATGCCAATTTGTTTCTAAAAATTATCTTTTGTGCCTTCGTCTTTGTACAAAGCTCTTTTTCACAAGCACAGAGCATACAGCTCAATGCAAATGTAACACTGCAAAAATACTCCTATCAAGTAGAAAAGACAAACCTATTGTTCTAAAGCGAACAGTCCTATTAACCTCAGGGCTGCCCCGTTATGGTTTCTGGTCAGCTACAGTCCTCACAATCAAGTTAGAAGACTCTTTTTAAAAGGATTAAGCATCTGTACTATCAAGAGACCACAGAATAGGAGCAGGAATTAAGCTGTGTCTTTGTGATATCAATGCACTTAATTACCTATGGCTTTGCATGAACCCAGGAAATATCATTTAGCTGTATATATAGCAACATGATAAACCTGGCTGCATGGGTAGTCATGCTGCGGCACTAGCATCTGAATGTCACCTCTCCCAGGAGAGGGCAGCTGTCATTCATAACTATCTCTCCTTAATTGAAAAATGAGGGGTCCCTATTTCCAAGAAGCCATATGCCAAGAGCATTAGGCAATAAATGAGCTTTACTTTTTACGTACCTCCAAATAAAAAGAAATCAGTTGTAATCAACACAGCATTAACATACTGCCTTGTAATATCTCACATAAAACATGTCACTGAAAACTCAGTATTGAGCAGGAAGGAATTTGATGAATCAAGTAGATGAAGCTAAGATGTAGTTATTAGATGCATTACATCTTTAGCACATCATCTGTAAAAATGTCCAGGGTAAACTAACGCTCCAGGGGAAACCTGACCTTTAAGAGGCTCCCTAATACTACATCTAAATTAATGTCAGTGACAGGCACTTCAATCTAAAATAGCAGGGTTCTTTCGTTCTATCTACACTATCTATTCATCCATTTATTTGTGTGTAAATGTGTGTGCGCATAAATGGATTTGTGTCATCCTGGCACTGGGGGAGTGGGTGGGGGACAAAAAGAGCTCATAGATTTTTTTTATTATTATTATTTCCATTCCTTACTACTCCTATGCATATTGTTAGTTTTGCAGGATTCATTCAGAATCTTTTCAGCATTAAAAAAATTGTATGAAAATTATTTTTTATAGTAACTAAATCTACTTCTCCAAGCAGGTATCAACCTTGCAAAACAGACATGCTTCAACTAGAGCGGGATGGAACTCTTGCAGCAATCAATACAACAAGCAATTCTGAATTTGTTTTAAAGAGCTGGGCTGGGCTCTGACATGACTGGTGGTCAAGATAAAAATCATAATAGAGATCAGTTCTGCTGTTTCAAAACAAAACACTGAAAATAAATTCAGTAGAAGATGCATTTCTGCCTTGGAGGAAAAGAAACAAACAATACACTGCAAAATATTGATAATAGAATAATTTCATGGCTGTTAGTCAAACCAGTGCTAACTGCGGTGGCCAAACCTTCACTCACTTCTGTTTTTCGTTCCATTTTGGAGGTTTTATGACGAAGGAATGAGGCAACTGCAAAGCAGTCACTCTTTTGACCTTCCTCCAGGCTTCTTATGGTGCTCTTCCTCCCTTGCCAACACCTCAGAGAGGACCAAACCCATCTAGACCTGTGGTACTCTGTCCTTCCACTTCTCAGAGACAACTGCATAATGGTGTTTTCAAGAGATACGTCTTCATGCAATAGAAGCTGAAATTTGTTCCTTGATGCAAAGGATTTACACCTTGCTCTGAAATGAGGACAATCACATTAGCTAAATCCTAGTGAACTAAAATTGCTAAATCCTTTCACATTTTGTTGATCAAGAACCCTTTTATTGGAACATTTTTCTTTTCAAGCCTCAGTTCAGTAATAAACTATCCTCTAATTGGTCTTTATGCTATGAAGAGCTACCTTGCATTTTAGCTACTTTATGTGCAGTTATATTTTCTTACAAAGACACAATTGATCAGGAATTACCATAATCCCACACAGAGAAGCAGTCCTAGAAGCACTGAGTGCATAAAACATTAATGTCAGTAATGCAGACGTGACAAGTTTCAACTCTCCTTTCAGCTAAACAATCTGCCTCTTTCATACTAACATCACCGTTCAGCCCATGGGCTACATAAACATTGTCAAACCTGGTTTCAATATAAAGTGAGCACATTAATGTTCCCACTAATATACATTTCCCAGTAACCACTCTATCAGATTGCTTAGTTCAAACTGCATGACATATCCCATAACATATCAGGCAGTTCAGATTCACAAGCTCAGAAGATACAGATATTCTAAGAATTAAAAAAAAACAACCCCCAAAAACTTTCTCATCTGTGTACCCCAAGAGCCCTACTAATACAAAAACTCCCATGAGGCTCTCAAGAAAACACGCCTGTGCGGAACACAGCCCTCCTCTGTTCAGTGAGAGTTTTTTTGGTTTTTGCCTTTTTTATTTTTGGTGATGGTCTTTCACTTACTTCTTCACAGAGACTAAGTAAATGGACACAAAAATAAAGAGATGCTGTTCAGAGCAGATAATCCTTTCTGTAACCTCATACAATGTATGTAAGACCAGTGGATCCAGTGATGACTCTCTTTAACTTTTCCCAAAAGCAAGCCAGATGAGTGGCTAAAAAGTTTAATGTTCATGATGCAGAAATTCCCTGATTTAGTTCACTACAGACCCTCTGATTATAAAGCAAGACCCTATTCCAGACATGTGAACTTTGTGTTTTCCCTCACACTCGGTAACAGCGCAGCAGCATCACTCTCAGGGGTAAATGGACATGAGAAGCTCCCCCCACCACTGCAAGGCAACCTCATGTGAGCCTCCCTAACAAGCCCATGGTCCCACAAAGCACAGTGCACATGCTGTACAAGCAGCGTGCTACAGACAACATTACTGCGGCCTCCCATGTCAGTCCGGGTTATAGGGTGGTTTATTACGGGCTGGGGACCAATATCCTAGGAGCTCACACTTCCAATTTTCACGTTCAGCAGCTGGAAAGGCAAATATCCTCAGCCAGAAAGTTCATTAACCTAGAGATTTTCCATGGCCAGACTTCTTCAGTATTGCAGTAAAATGCAATTTTACATTTGGGTTATGGTATCTCAAAGTATTTAATGTAGCTGGAAGCCAACAAATACCAGCTGACTTCACCCCTGAGCTTGATAGTGTGTTGTGCAAAATATAGCCACTTTGAAATAACATGAC
The DNA here is from genome assembly GCA_013398015.1 of Oreocharis arfaki. Classification (NCBI taxonomy): domain Eukaryota; kingdom Metazoa; phylum Chordata; class Aves; order Passeriformes; family Paramythiidae; genus Oreocharis; species Oreocharis arfaki. The sequence continues at coordinate 317,638 of VZRR01003434.1, read as the reverse complement.
TTTAAAACTGTTTATGCTTTACACGGTGAAATTAAACACACTGAGTCAGACATGCTAACTTCTATGTTGTTGAGTAACACTTAATACCTTAAAGAAGTGAGAAACAGGAAAGGGACTTAGGGATTTTGAGAGCAGCAGGGAATTTCCACAAAGCCATCTGATTTCTCAGAAGGAAAAGAATGAAAGTTGAAAGTGAAATTGAATTAATCCCAGAAATATGTAATGCATGGCCCCCACGAATCAGACTATGGGGAGCACTCAGCGTAGACAGAGGAAGGTCCAATCAATCTTTAAATGAAACAATATCCACTCTGAAATCTTCTGACTCTTCCAAGTTTACTAAACTTGACCCAGAATACCTAAGTCTGGACTGGCACTGATCTCATAGGGCAGATCCTCAGAAGGTGTAAATCTGAGCAACTCCACTGACTTCAAAAGTCTGCTGAGCCTCTAGCTCCAGATGTCTGTGTGCAGTCATGAATTCCTGATTTCAGAATACTTTAACACAGCTAAAAGTGCAGCAAAGGCTAATGTTTTTGCACTTGTTGTTAAGTAAAAAATTACTTGATATGTTAAATAAAATTAATAGCTGAAAATATTCTACATATTCTGATTAGCAGTTGAGATTTATCCCATACATTCAGGTTCAAAGTAATTTTGCTTTGGGCTTCAAAGCTCACTTTTAACTTCAGCCAGCTTCCACTGTCGAGTTTCCAGGATAAAGTTCAATAAGGTTTACTTTCTATTAAGAGTTAAGCCATTAACCTATACCACATACTTTTTCATGTACAGTATGCCTACTGAAATTGCAAGTCTTCAGAATATTGCATTATGTCAGTCAAAAGAAGGTCTGGCACAAAAACCCCAGGCAGGGCTATTTCAACCACTCAACAGTGCAATTACTATAGTATGTTAGACCTTCCAGCTCCATCAATGTAAAACTGTTTACACTCAGGGAGCCAGGGTTGCACTGATAGGGCTGAACATCGTGAATAATTTTGTCAAAATACAGTGTTTCAAATATAATTGCCAGAAAAGACGTAACGTGTAGGCTTGCAGCCTCAAGTGCAATTTCCTGGCAACACTGGTGCAGGCTATGGATTAACACATGAGCAATTCCAACTAACAGTGATTATAGAATAAATTAATATGGAATAAATTCACCTGCAACATTTAGCATACAAGTGAAGATGCTACCAATTAGCTGTCTGTATAACTCATTTTGGAAGATCATATCTACTTTTTCTTTCCTTCTCAGATTAGATAAATGAGCATGTCCTGCAAGGCCTTCTAAGTATGTGGGAGAACAATGTACTCTAAAAGATCACGAGAAATAGGATTCAAAGGTCCTTATCATGGCTCCACAATTTCTGCAGAGTTATAGAAAGAGAACCTGAAAGAGAGGTGTTAGAAACTGTTCTTCCTACAAATTCCTCCATCTCAAAAGAAGCAGCATTTCAGGTGCTTTCTACCTGTACAATGAAGAATGAATTCTTCATTGCTACCATCAATTGATTTTTCTGAAATTTGGGTACAATCCACCCTGCATTATACACTCCTATTCTTCCAAGAATTGCAGCTGCATCCTATGATAAAAATACAAAAAGAATTACAAATACATGCCCCAACAACAGCCCAGCATACCTTATGTTCTAGCTGGTGAATCACACCAAGTTCTTACATAACCACCTCCAAGGTTGTGGCTCTGCTACTAACTGCGTGCACGGTAAGGTGGTGGGGCCTCAAATCATCATGGACTTTGATGAAAAGACAAACCAAAGTGCTGGATATACTATTTTTCACAAAGCCAGAAAGTAAGATTTAAGCAAGAGGAAGAAAAATGAGATCCTACATCTTGACACCTCACTGAGTGGAATACAGAGTCAAATGCTAGGGAAGCCAGGAGGTCTTGCCCAAGAACTGTTGTGCTACCTGATTCTCTCAGAAAGGTACAGAAAAAACCTGAAATGCACAAGTGTAAACAGGTATGAAGATTCAAACCCTGCTACTTAGACACGATCCACTAATACCTGAGCAATACTATTGCCTTACTTCTTAATATTTTATTGGAGACCATTTACTTGAAATGGTAGTGTTACAACCCAGCAATTCATAATTTCAACAGCCAGTTTTTAAAAGAAAACTGTGATTATCTTTTCTCTGTATTTGGCCATTTAAATCTAGCATTGTGGGTTTCCCTCCCACACAAACCGTTCTAAGCAGCACCACACAATCTTCTTCTGCCGTACCACTTGGAGACTTAGGGGATCCACAGGAAGGAGTAATCTGGCTTACCTAACCCGTAGTGCAGTTGATTCCACTTGGGTGGCTGACAGAGAGCTCACTTTCAATTTGCATCACGATTTCTTCCCTGCCAAAATGCCACTGCTGAGGTGCCACCAGCAGTGCGTGTTGTGTAATGGAGACCACCGTGCTCGGGGCAGGCAGAAAACTGAAGGCTCCTCTGTGCCATGCAGACATGCCTACACTTGGAGAGGCAAAGCTGACTGTAAGCTGCTTGAGCCACTTTCCTGTGAATTATTTTTACTTCTGCGGCTTGACTTCTTAATTTCCTTTCCCTCTCTTTTCAAGCTGATGCTGTAATATGCTCACACCATAGGAATCTCGGTTGGTACAATATTCTGTGGAGCCATACAGCCCTCTGATACTTGGGAGACTGCTCCTGATTCATCAAGGCTTCCTTGATGCCTTACAACGTCTTGGCGAGGTCACAGGGTGCAGGCTGCAATTTCCTTCGCCTTTTTATTTGTATTAATCAGGAGTTTGGGCACTGTGTACGGCTGTGTTTCCTGGCCGGCTCCAGGCATCACTGCATCACAGCGGCACCTGGTGGGACAGGGCAGGGCTGGAACACGCCGCTGCCTGCCCCGCAGCCCCGGCAGCGCCCAGACACCCACAACCAAACCAAAATTAGCGTTGTTTTGCTCTGGCAGGTCTTCCTAACATCTGTTGCTGTGAAAAGTTCAAAATTAATATCACTGAACCCTACCCTGGTATTTGTTGAAGAGATGCAAAATGCTGGATGGGGAACAGACTGAACTGCAAGCCACATCTTAGAAGCAGCCTGCAACCCGAGGGATTCAGGAGACGCTGCACACAGCACCAAAAGGAAAAAATAATCTGATGAATAACTCATCTCCAAGGCCTCTCAACTTTTGATTCATTAGCCATCATTAAAAATTTATAAAAGTATATTAGAAGTAAAGCTCAGTTCAACCAGCCACATGTATTCTGGCAACAGTGTGACACATTGAGCCCTTTTCTTTTGATTACTGCCTTCAATCTCATCATTTTTATTTTATGGGACGCAAAGCATCAAATTCAGCTTCAGAAATACAATGTTCAAAATATAGTGGCCAATAAATGTTTCATCTTTTTCACAAACTAGACCTTAAAGAGCTTCAGTTATTTATTTTTATAGCCGCAGCATACATAAGTGTATGACACAGTAAAGGATACTGATCTCTGAAGACCTCAGATTATCTTAAACTCCAGAAAATCAATATCAAATCCTGTGTTTACAGTACTTTTCATTATTTATTTTAGAGCCTAAGGAAGTGGACAGTAGAGGCTGCCATTTTTGTAGAAAAAGAACCTAGCAAAGTTGCAGTCAGATTTATAGGTCAAACACCACATTACGAAAGAAACCATTTACCCCCAAGAGCCAAAATCACTGCTGTTCACCACAAGCAGAACACTTTTATTGAAAGTCCGCAGACTGTTGCTACACCTCCACCTAATTTACTCCAGTCCTTACACCCTGGCCAACACAGAGCCTGTTCAAGGCATGAAAGGGCTCCCACACAGGTACAGCTGCCTTCGAGGGGCACTGCAATTTGCAGAGTGCAGCTGGATCTGAGGGCACTGCTGCGATCTCCAGATGCTCACACACCTCACCATCGATGCAAACAGACACCAGGCACGTCAGACGGTGCCCACTGCTTCCAAGACTGCCAGTTCTTGATTAATTTTTCAAAAGTGCAAGTTCATGACACACATGAGAAGAGGGGGGAAAAAAGAAGGAAAAAGGAATGAAAGAAAAAGTTTAGAGAGTTTTAATCCTTAAAAACACTTGGATGGAGGGAATATCCAAAGGCAGAAATAAGGATTTTTGTCTCTTAAAATCCACTCTTTGCACTATAGTTGCTGAGCTAACTGAAGCAAACTACTAAGTTAGATCTACATTAAGTATAACCTTAGATCCCAAATTAACTTAAGTAGGTTGATTAAGAACAAGAATAAATAAAGTGCTAAGGAGTGCACAAATTAACCTATAGAAGTGCTAGTTTAAAATGCAAAAAAAGGCCATTAAAGTGTAAAGGAGCTCTTACTATCTCTGACTGTGCTCGACATACATTTAGAACCAATCTCTCACTGCTGTAATGATTCTGGCATGATTTTTATGTATCTGAAATAAAAAGGATAATTCTGATTGTAAGCATGTCTCTTCTCCCCGTGATTCTTCATACCAACATTAAAATGTTACAGAAAAATAGTGTTGCTACTATATATAGAATAACTGCACACTCCTTATATTAAATACTGTGATCTGTTCTTGTGATAAGCAGAAGGTATAGATATGAAGAACTGCTAGAATAATTACAGGCACTGGAAGAGTCCTGCAGGCTAGGGACTAGAAACACTGATGGGAATTCTTTAGCTTAAAGATGAGATATCTAATAGAAGCCATGTCTGAGTTTTGAGAAACAAGAGAAGATATATTAGACATTCCTATTTATACCATACAATTAATTTGTGGAATGCACTGCTACCACAGCACACTGACATCAAAAGCACAGCAAAATTCAGATAAGGTTTAGATAGATAACATGAAAATGAAGTGTTACATCAGAGCAGATTTAGGAAACACGAGGGATTTAAGCCTTTTTGCTACACAGCACAAACCAAAGTCTAACTGACAGGATTTCAAAAAAACCCACAACACAATGTGAAAGACATTTGAAAGTTTATTGTAGGGTTTTATGCACTTTTGTCTGAAATACCCAGCTCCAGCCTGTCTCAAGAGAAAGGACAGCTTCTTAGATGGACCACTGGTTTGATCTGGTATGGCAAGTCCTATATTCTTATGTTCCTACCAGATAATCTGCAGTAATTTGAGTGACAATGGATGGGTACCCATCCTAGGGAAAAAAATATTCTATCATTCTATTTCTCAGTGCACTGAACTGAATTATGTTAGGTTAAGTGTTGTCACACTGAATAATCTCAGGCTGTATCACATATCCAAAGACACAACTCAGTGTAATGTGTAGGACAGTCCACTCAAATTTGCTACAGATGTGAACTGAGAGTGAGGGGGGAAAAAAATATAAGCCTGAAGTCTAGTGAAACTTACAGCACCTACAACAGTAGTAAAAACCATGTTAAAATATTTTAATTCAAAATGCTGTCCAACTCCAGAAACAAAAATTGCTCCAAGATATAAAACACTTGTCTCTCCTCCTTCCACCTCTCTTCAGCCTATCTAACTTCATATAATCACACACTGTCTTTAATGTCAAAGAAATTCAACGGCATCTCTCATTAAAACAGTTGAGAGGGTACAAGAAAGCTGAAGACCTCTTAGCGTCTTAGAAAAAAGTAATCATAATAGGTCAATGTTACAAATTCATTACACTGAATTCAAGTATATAATTTTATTTTGTCTATAAAACATGAGAAGAAGCTCCCACAAGAGTCAAGAGTAAGAGTCTCAAGATTTTCTTACTCCTTGGAAGCTCAGGCTTGGTTTCTCTAACTTTAAAGAGAAGTGGCTCTTTCCACAGAAAAGATGGGACAATCTGCCTCAGCTGTTTCTGAGATTACCATAATTTTTCATTGAATGCAAAACAGGTAGGAAAAGAGAAGACCCACGTGCCTACAATCCACATCCCACTGCTCAAATGTTCATCCCGCTGCATGAATGATTCTGTTTGCTATTCTTACTCCTTCTTATTACTTATGGCTACTAATTACAAGTTTGAATAATTTTGTAAAGCATTTTTTGCAAAAGTCACATTTGCAGAGCTTTCAATTTAAGTATGACAACTATAGGCAAAAACCCCCCCACCAAAACCCCCCAAGCCCCATCCTCTGTTTAGACAACGTAACATGTTTAGATGAACTCCTTCTGCCTAACCACCCCAAAGTCCTTGGATATCCTTAGTGGCTTTAATTGCACCTATTTCCAAACAGAAGCTGAGCAGGACACAAGCAGAGGACACTTCCGCATGTGAAGGAACCCCTGTCTTGACGACTACCCAACACAGACATCCCAACCACTGTCCCCCAGACAGGAGAGCCCTGACAACAAGCTGTCCCCAACATGATGGCTAAGTGGCCATGGATGAAGAAGAGAAGCGGGAAACCCAGGAGAAGCACTGCATAAGCCACTGCCTGTCTTCCATCTCCCTGCTTCCAAACGATTATGTGCAGACCGCTGTTCATGTCTGGGAGCTTGCAGAACTGAGACCTGGGTCTGTATTTTAGTGTTTGCTTTTCAAATTATGCATTTAAAACATGAATTTGAAGAGTCCATAAAAGAAAGGCTTTTTACCAGCCCCTAAAGCCCCACAGCTACCAAGTCTCAGCGATGAGATCTCTCATTTGGCTTTTCATATGTTTACACAGAGATTCTCCAAAAAGCATCTTGAGATTTGATGTCTGACAGCTCCACTTGCTTTGAGAATCCTCATATCAAGCACAAGAGGGTTTGATTTTAAAATAATAATTCCTTATTATTATAGCATTCTGGAAGATTTTATTGCAGAATTAATGATGTTTATATGGCTCTCTCGCTACCCTCTAAGAACAACAGGTCAATACTAGTTCATACAAGGAGTGCCAAGAATTCCTTTCAACGTGTAATTCAGCAGCCACCATGACTTGTCCTGTTTCCTGCCATGGCTGTACTGCCATTTTGACCAGCCCTACACTGCATTTGCACTGCAATGCTGCAAGTAGCCCACAAACAAACAACAAAATGCTGCTGGCACCATCTGCTCCTTGGAAACCTGCCAATCAGCATCCAAACCACTGAGAAGAGCTAGTGCTGGGATTTACTTCGTGTCCATCCTTTCCGGAGGTTTGGCTTTTGCTGCTGTCCCCAGTAGCCCTACCAGCAGCTGTAGAGAGAGCTTTGATCCATTTGTGGGGAAAAAAATCTGCAATCTGATAACAATTTCCATCATACTGATTGAGATGACCTTGGGTCCTCAGTTACAGCACATGTACATCGCTGGGTCTGCAACGACCCAAAGTCACAGAACATTTTGTCCTCAGTAGTTATAGCTAACCTGAACATCGTGAAAACAAGGAACAGCTGTAAAAGGTGTATTTTGCCAGTAATTCAGCCACTTTTGAAAAGGGCAGAGCAGATCTTAAACACACAGCATCATTTGTTAGTGTTTCAGAGATGATGTGGGGGCTATGGTGTACAACTTTCAGAGTTGAGAGTAAATAGACAGGAAGCTCACAAAGGACAATGTCACCAAATTTGGTCCACACACTGGAGGATAACAAACCTCATCATAAAAATATTACAGGATACACATGTTAAGATATCTCAATATTGGAGGGGGGAAAAAAAGAGAAGGTAAAGAAAAGAAAAAGGGGGCAGTGTGCTGTAATGCTACTAGGAAAGAAAATCCTCCACAAATTCCATAGTGACATTGCTAACATTTATCTGAAATGCAGTTTATTAACTTATCATAGTCAATAATAACTGGTTTATATCACTAATGCACAGTTCACCACACTTATACTTATTTGTAATTAATGCACACAAAGCATCATTTTGTTCTACTATTTTTCATACCACAGCTTGTTTGGGTTTTTTTACTACAATTGGTATTGTATTGCCAATGCTTCTGCAAGTCTCTATTTACTGTAGCTCTTGGCTGCCTGTGTACAATGGCAGCAGGCACTGGCTTCAGTGCTGTGACATATCTATTTAATTAACCCAGCTGTTCTATCTACAGTGTGAAGTACCAAGCAACGGTGCCATACTGGAAAGCAGGACTCATAAAACCAAAAAAAATTACAGTGCCACTTGGAAAATGAAACACAAATAAAGTCTGCTTGAAAAAAAATACAGATAAACACATCCCTGTCTGCCTTGACAGGCCTCTACCATTTGGTTAGATACTGCACAATATCGCTGAAGACTTTTAGAAGTACCATTTCTTTTTTTAAATCCACCTCCTTTGTCTTGAATAAAATTAGCAATTTATCTGCATGTGAACAAAAACGGACCATTTTCTTAAAACAAAAAAAATTCAACAGCAGGCCTTTCCTGGTGTTCTTTTATCCATGCTTCTGCAGTGTCTGTTCTTAAAAGTGCTTCTGCATAAGACATAAAATAGGAACACCTCCCAGTGCAAGCCGATACTGCCTTTTCCTTGAAAGCTCATAATATCAAAATCAAACAAATTAGTCTGTTTATCAAGCTGTCACTTTGCAGCACGCTGAAGGGAAGGAGGAAAAATAAAGGATTCACTGAAGTTGAAGATTATGCAGCCATTGCACATGAACACTGCAATAAATATAATGCAGAAAACATCTCCTGCCCATCATGAGCTGGGCCTCAAAATGAGTCAGTTGTACCAATAAAAAGAACACAAAAAGAATAGCATCATACCCAGTTTCTTTGAGATGTGCTGTCTACACAGACACACTGGATGTTAAAAATTAGCTAATTGCTTTGGAAGAACAGCATCCTCTGGAGCTACATCCATATTCAAGGAGCCCTCCTGACGATGGCAGCTGGGACAAACGAGACATGACAGCCTCAACCGGTCTCTCCAGTCCTTCACCAACCTGGAGACCCTCAGCTCATACCCAGATGGAAATTAACTCACTTACATCAAGTGAGAGACTGCTTGCTCTCCTCCTTAAGTGCTGTCAGACCCCTCCTGCGTTTTCAGCTGAGAACTGAGGAGGCTGTCAGTGGTTCCTGGACTGAGGGCATTTGAGTCACTCGTGCCAAAGTACTCAGCACACGCCATGCGGGTTTTCTTCACCCCACTGCTGATGAGTGCAGAGGAGAGCCCTTTTTAATGAAGTGCCTACCCTGTGGGCCCAGCTGTGTCATGGAATGAAACCTGGACAGCTCATTTCAAAAGCACTTCTAGCCACTGGTTCAGGGTAAGGCTACTATGAAAAAAGTTCCCAAATGCTCTATAATACAAGCAATTCAAACAGATACTGATGCAGTAATACAGTCTGAATACAATTTATTGAAGTTTAAAAAAATTTCTATTTTATTTGTTGATGAAAAGATCTAAACATTGCAGAGCTGTTGTTCTCACAGTAATGACCAGTAACAAGAGAAGGAAAAGCTGCCTAACGTCACTTGGCCTCTTATACTTTGGCTACTGCAGCTACAAGAGTTTCCAAGATTTAAGTACAGCCCTGGTGTCTACTGTCATTAAAACTATGTAATACAAATATATTTCTTGTGTAGTGTTATATACATGCATCTATAGGTAGAGAGACAGATAGGTACAAGGTAACTTGCCTGTAAACTGAGAGTGGAAAAAAATGACAAATTTCTACCTACCACACAATCTTGTTTTACCTGTCAAAGTCAAGATCCAGGTGAAGAAGTCCTATGCTAGTATTTTATTTTCAGAAGTATCTTGAACAATGGAACTTTCTTAAAATACTTCACCCAGGGTACCTATCCAGAAACCTGCAAATTAGGAGAGACGCACCCAAATCTATTTCTGGTGTAAGATGGAACATGAATCTGGAAGCCAATTAACTGAAAGGAAAAACATTTTGATTGATGTCGACATTCAAGGCACTCAAGAGACTGCATTCTCTGCAAGTTAAGAGCAGAGAGAAAGATGTAAGCAGAAGAACTCTCTATTAGAACACCATCCTACAAATGTAGACCTAGAAACGTACTGACCTTTCCTGAGACCCTTTTAGAAAAGTGATTTTTGTGAAGTCTTTGGTTTTGTAAGCACAGTGTTTTATCGTGTTTCCCAAACCCACAATATGCTTTGTAGCTCTTCCCTGAAACAAAGCAATCGACACAAATATTTCAAGCTTTTTTTTTAAATTCTCACAGTTGTTCTTCACTACAGTTCAGCTTTAGCAGTCTTGTAAGATAATGCTGCATGTCCCAATGTCCCTCTCAACTTCTTTGGGACTACCGCTACGCAACACATCAGGCCACTAAATAATGCAATTCAGAATCTCCAGGAAAAGACATCTGCAACCTTTATTTTAACCAGACTGACTGACTGGAGTAAAATCTCACTCAGCTATTCAGATTGGCACCGCTGCTAATGATGGATTTCCCAACTGTTAAATCCTCAAGCTGATCCAGTAGGAAAAGCCAGTGGGGTGAAGTAGGATCATGTTCAGTAACACTACTAATTGGTTGCCTTATTCCTACTACTTTGTAGGAGGATATAATGGTGATGCCCCAAACCAAGAAACAGAGCAAAGAGCAGCTCCTCAGAGCTTTCTCCTTTGCCTCCACAGACTATTTTTTACCATTTTTCACAACTTGAGAACTTTCTCTTCTTAATGGCAAAAATAATACTTTGCCCAACCTGGCTGCAAATAATTAGTTTACATAAAGAAACTGGAACACTTGATTCATGTCAGCACCCAAAATCTATAATGAAACCAAAATTTGTGTCTACAATATTTGTCTGCCATTGCTGGGCTGGAAAAAAAAAAAAAGGCTAAAAATTACGTAACTCTAGATTCTGTACAGGACACTCTGACACATACTTCAGCATGAATCACGAAAAACAAATATGAAAACAAAAATCAAAGCCAGGTTAACAAAACATGTTCATTAGTATGAGTAAAAAATCTGAAGCACTACTTATTTCTTCCTAAACCAGTTCACCCACTTTAGTTGAAAATGGAAGAATCAAAAGGAAAAAATTACTGCTATAAATGCCAGAAGAAAACTAATGAAGAAAATATTCAAAGGCAAATAAATCAGAAAAGGAATATTTAAGATTTTTGGATACATTCAGAAATCTGCAAGGACAAGTAAAATACTAGCACTGAACTGAAATACTCCAGCTTTCTTATTAAGGTATCCTTAACAGGGTGGCAACTAGTTAAAGACTAGTTGTTCATTCAAGATAAACAACACTGATTCCAAATCAATTTCACCTTAATTTTAGGTTTTCATCCCACCATTTTCTTGCCTAGGTATTTCAAACATGTTTACCTTCTGCAGCATTGCAGGGAGGTAAAACTTTCTTTTCTTGTTATCTTTTGTAGTTGTCCTACTTAGCTGCAAACCAAGCACTTGAGGTTCAACTCTAGAGCAAACTCGCGTTACTCTTAAGCTCCCTGACACCCATTCAAGCTGAACCTACAAGAGTATCCTGAATTTTTCTGTTGATGGAAGATTTCATCAGTGAAGAGCCAGGCACTGTAGATCATCACTCTTCCTCATGTGCTCCATATTTCACCACCCTGACAGAATCAATAGCAAAAGGGAACCACCAGTGATCACAGTAATTCCTAAGTAGGTCGTCGCTGCATTTCAGAAGCGAGGGCAGTTTTACAGAGCATAACTCCTTTGCATTCTGTAGTGGTAGGAAAAGGTACTTCCCTGAGCCCCAAGCCAGGCCAACTGGTTCATCTCATAATTACCGTACTGTTATGCAATAACCTACCCCGATTTCACTAGGGTGCCATAAATCAGGCCTCACATTCAGGGAGGCTGTAAAACCATCAGTGGCAGATAGCCTGTGTCCAGCTACAGTCTAGTGAGAGTGCTCTGAAAAAACCGACAGTAGGAAACTTTACCACTGTCATCTGCTGCACAAGGCGAGCACAATGTTTGTGATACAAGGGGCTGATGTCTACCAGACACCCAGGAGGAAGCTGAGGTGCAACCTTTTGCTGCAGAGGTCTCTCTTGGCATTCACTTTTATCAGCTCCAGTGCAATATTTTCAAAACCTCCCCCTGGGTGATGTCCTTCAAGCCTTTTCTAGGTATCCAGTCTCAAATTTGATTTTCCTCCTTTTATTCTCCCGATTCTTCAAAGATCATTCCAGAAACCTGATTTGATTAGAAGTCTCTTTTAACGTAAGCAATTCATCCTCACACACACGGAGCTGTTGATTCACCTTTTCTTTAATTTCATTTTGCCTGACTTTCATTTGAGCTATCTCAATTTTAACCTCTGTTAAAGCTCCATCTACCTTGTTTACTGTTTCTTTGATTTGAAAGATCTCCTCCATTAAGTCCTTAAGCGACAACTCCGTGGCCATTTTTGGCTCCAGCTGTTTGTCAGGAGAGGTCAGCCACTGCCTCGGTCTTTTATTTGTCTGGAGCAACATTCAAATTGTTTTCAAAGCAATTGTTTTCTTCTCATTTCCTTCCATCACTGTTTGAAAATAATAATGAATTACCTCAATTCTAAGGAAGGTTTCATCCCTTTACTTCATTACCAAGAGCAGGGAGAAAGACTATTTCAGAGGTTGGCACCCTGCACAAATTTCCTCAAGTCTTGCTTGAGGAATAATAGTGCAGGAACAGTTAAAAGTCATCTTCTACACGTATACAGGATCCTGCAAGAAAGCAGTTGAGGCTTCAGGAAATTCACCTTCTTAAAATCCTGCCAGGCAGGTATTAGATCTTCTGAACAAGAGGGCCAGTAGCAAAAATACTTGGTTTAAAACTTGCACACTAAAACAAAGTTCTTGGGGTTTTTTCTTCTTTTTTTTTTTTTTTCCCTCTCCAGGTCTGGTTAGCAGGATCAGTTCCTTAGCCCAACAGGAAGCCTGGAGCAGCTCTGGAAATAGGTTTCCTGCCTCGATACAGAGTTGCCAGACTATCTTTTCTCCTCTAAACACATACAAAATGTGCTCAAGGGAAAGCATCCAACACACAGAATTGATGAAAGAGTAGTTTTAGATGAGAAAACGGCCTTTCTAAAACAAACCTTTATACATTGGTCTATTATTTCATGTCAATAAGGAAGATATAGAGACTTAAGACATGTATTTAAGCCGGGGTGGGGGGGGGGGTTGTTTGTTTTGACAAGTATCTTTACTTAAAATCATATCCCAGTTGTTACTAAGCCCACCTGACAATTAGCATGCTGTAGATAAATATTTTACATTAAAAATCTCAACATTTTTTCATTTTGAGCACACTGTTCCCTTCCCCCTCACATACACAAAAAACCTCACGCTGAGATTCATGCGCTGCCCTACAGACACAAAAACATATTTTTTGTATTCTCTCCCAGGGGAAACATATCCCACCTTTACTGGACACTTCTCTTTAAATGATATGACCCCTTATCTATAGGAACCTTTCCCTTCCATGACTGAGCTGAAAGGCTGGATAACCGGCTTATATGCGATACCTCATCGTTAAGGCAGCTAATTTGAAGTGAAAATGAATCTCACACTTGCACACTTTTCTCCAAGTGGATTAATTTCTAGTTTTAACATTAAATTTCTGCTCCATTAAGGAGTGAAGCTGTGTTTTTATTAGAAGCTGTTCTTCTAACACTATAGAGTCTTCACCATATCAAAGAAACATTTCAGTATCACCTATAAACTACTTTTGCAATAATTTTATTACCGTATTGTGACTTTCTTACGCTACAAACCCATGCTTCTTACAAAACAGAAATGCGAAGTTAAGATTCCTAACCTACTAAAGGACACCTAGCCATACAGATTTAAAAATACTTAAGTGATTTACAAAACTCCAGGAATTAACCTGACAGGCAGTTCAGATTCTTAACCTTTGACATAGCAGAGGTAAATATTTGCAGAGAGAAGATGGGTTATCAGATTGTTTCATATACAAACTCAGGCCAGTTTCTTTATAGAAATAAAACTCCAAATTTGTCTTTTTCCATCACAGGTGAGCATTTTAACACCTCCTACCAGAAAGAATATCTTGATGTAAAGTCTTAATAAATACTCTTAACCAGAATACTATAAAATCTTTCAGTAGTAATTACAAATCTCTATAAAGGGAATGGAGCGGGGGGGAAAAAGAAAAGGAACATCAATGTACATAAAAAAGATTCCCCGCTTTTGCTTTAGAGATTTAATCTATAAATAAACAAACAAACCAGGAAATTTTGATACTTTCTTCTTGCATTAAAGAACGAACACACAAATGTTATCTCTCTTGGTGCAATCTCTTTGGTATATACAAAACAGAAGACAAGCCAGCTGGGTCTGGAGACCCATTCTCACTGGGGCCCCTTTTCATTGCCAGAACAGCATAAAGCAGCCTCTCTGTCAAAGAAACGGAGCCCCGATGAATGTACAGCCGAGCACAGTGACTCTATAGCTGTAGCTATTAGGAGAAATCCAGAACAGGATGTAGGAAAACTGTACAAGCTGAGTCTAAGGAGACAGATGCCACATCTGGATAAAAGATTAAATGTAATGTGCTATACACATACAGGATAGAAAAATAAAATTACTTGGACCTAAACTGAGACATATCACAGTGACGACACAAAGAATAAACAGCACCACTATGAGCTATGTTTGCTTACCAAGCAAGGAATGAAACTTCATGAAAAATTATCATTTAAAATGACCATAATGCTGGGATACAAAACCAGCACATTTGCAGACTGATATTTCTAATCTTTACTTAATGTCCATAGCAGTGATTATATAAAATAAACCACTAAAAATTCCTAGCCAAGCAAAAAGCCTGATAATTTAACTTCCTGGCTTGGCTTCCAAAGACTAATGCAAAGTTTAGTAGCTGCACAGTCAAATAAATCTCTCAACTACAGCTTTCTTTTTTTTTTTTGAGAAAATGGTAAATATGGTATTTTCCATATTATATACCAGAACTACAGTCACAACCCAAGAACGTAGATCTTTCAACCATTCATTACAGAAAATATTGCTTGAGGGAAACTGCTTTAAACTGATTTATGTGGTAGACACCCCAGTCAAATTGGACAATGTGGCAGATGGTAATGGATTTATGCATATTTATGTAGCATGTATTTACTTGTCGACTTTGTTATCCATCTTTTGCCCCTTCCAAAAGTAGATAGCAATTTATAACAACTGTGATGCTGTGACTGGCTGACACTCCCTTTGCAGCCCCTTCCTCTGGACAGGCTAAAAAGCAGCATCCTTTGTGCAGCTATTTTAATTGTTTTACAGTTTTATTACAAAACATCCTGTCTGTTACACTTGCTTCCTGAGGCTATCATAACAATGTTAGTTGCCACTGCTTAAATCTGCCTCAGGGTATCTGTTTTTACAGTTACAATTAAAGTCAGTAAGTAGTTCACCAACATGTTAACATTAATTTGTCTTTTAATTTATTTGACCTTTTAAACTAAGCAAGTAACTCACTGAGGTAAGGGATACACAAAGTTCAACTGCTATACATTTTTGCAATAAGGTGGTTTTAGGTTCTTTTCCACCAAACATTCAGCTGCAGGTGCTTTTATTTATTCTAAATCTCTTCAGAAAAGGCAAAATATATTCACATTGCATTTAATATGCATATGTTTTACATAACACTAATGCATACACCATCACTATAATCTTTAAAATTCAAAACAGAGTAACTGAGCAATCTGAGAAGAGTTTCTAAAATCTTGATGCTCTAAAACTGCTACAACCCTTACAAATCCTTTTATTACCAAGGATTGTTTACAGAACACATCAGCACTGATGCCAAAACAAAGAACACAAGGAACTAAATAACCAGAAAGCAACAAACTGCTTTGGTTTTGGTACCATTTTCTCCTGCAGACATGGCAAATACAAAAAACAAAGGTGTTATCAGTAACTTCTGATGCTCTTTGCTCTCACTTAAAAATGCAGCCCTGTATCTGCGTGCCTTACATTGGTCTCTACAACCTGATGCAAAAACACCCAGGGACACATTTCAATATTTAAGATAACTTAAATATGAAAATACCTTTTTTTAAAGGTGTTATAAATAAATGCAGTTTTATATTGATCATCTATTAACCTAAAGTATTTTTAAGTAAGTCTCCCAAACTGCAGAAGGAACCCCCACACAAAATTTTTGGACTACTTTAAGCTAACGCTAAGCTATGCTGGCACAACTTCCCCACGTTTTTGGTAAGACGCCCTTCGCCTATGGGCATCGTTGTGAGCTGCTGAATCTATCTAAAAGCCCGATAAGATGGGAGGGGTACCACCCACATCAAGAGCACTCCCTGGTAAATTAGACATGGGGGGATGGTGAGGAAAGACTCATAAAACGGTCATTTAGTGTCAGAGCCATTCAAGCTCAAGCAAAAGGCAGTAGAGAGGGTGGGAATCTTGGGGAAAAAAGGCTAAAAAAGGGAAAAGATCAAATGAAAACAGCCACTACCATCTAATAAAAAAATTAATCCTCACAAAGTAAGAATCCATTCATTTCCTCCTGGTTGATTGAAGCATTCAACTCCTTTTCTCACAAATCTCCCCCGTGACAACCAAAGCTTTAAACTGTTATTGCCATCTTCCTCCCAAGTTCCCAAATCTCTCTCAGCTGCAAAAGCCCTTACTCAGCTGTGCTCCTGAACATCTACAATCTCCAGCCTTCATCCTTCTGCAGCCCAGTCATCACCAATTAACACAAATACCTGCACCAAAAAAATTACAATCAAAAGCAAAAAAAAAAAAAGACGTTTATTTGGGCGGGGGGGAGAGGATATATTAAAATACAAGGGATTTTAAAATTATTTAATTATTTAATTTTGGCATCAACAATGGAAATCCATTTTGCATCTATTTGGTTCGGTTTTAACATTCGAGCAGTGCATACAATTCTTAGAGATACACAACGCAATTAAAACAAACACCCAAATTTAAAAAGCAACCAACCAACTAAACCAACCCAGGCCAGTTACGTATCTTTCTGCTTCTCCTGTGCTGCCAGCAGAACAACCAAGCTGCCATGGGATTTAGTGCAGCGAGCTGTGGAAATAAGAAATCAGGCTGTGCCTCACCTAAGCACTGAGGCCACACAATACGAAGAAAAATGCTATGGCTGGAAGTGGTTGTCGGTCAATTACTCACCCTTTAAAATCCTATTATCTTCCAATTCTGCCGAGGCAAAAAAGGCACTGCTGAACACAGAAAGGCAGAACAAACACTATCTTTTTAACCAAATGTGTCCAAAAGAGTTTGTCTCTCCATATGCTGCCAGTCACCCAGCTGAAAAGCTTGGTTCTGACTGGGTGGCTCACAGCACCAAGTTAATGGCATTTTGAGAAGAGAGGTGTATGTGGCAATATTTGACTTAAGGCTGTTTAGCACACCGTAGCTACAGAGTAAGCAACAGAGATGAATTCTAGATAAAGCAGATAAAAGGAATGCAAAACCTAGCCAAAAGAAAGACTAATGCCTGCCAGGTAAAACGCAAAACTATGTGTCAAGAAGAATATTCAGTAATGAGGCAGCAAGACAGATTCAAAATATATTTCTAGTGGAGTGGAGGATTGCTGCTCTTGCCATTACAGAAACCTGCTTGAGTGCCCCCACATCGGTGTACCCCCTTCACACTGCTAAAGGCATAAATTACAATACAGTGAGATTTATCAGATGCCATTCTGTGCCGGAACAGGATGAAAAGAATAAAGCTTTGCTCTGGTTTAAAATGTGATAGACTCTTGTATAAATTGACAACCAACAGGATATTTATCCCACAGTCTGACCTACAAAAATCTTCATAGCATCCCTCCCTGCCCTCATACTTGTATCTCGACAACAAAAACATTTAACATAATTAAAATGAGGCCACTGCAGAGGGACTGAATTTTCCCCTGCCCTATGGAGATGAGGCCGCATCATGTACAACCTGAAGGGAAGCAACCGAGACTACAGGATCCTGCACAGCTCTCCAGAGCTGGCTGGTCCACAGGACCACGAGAGAAGGAAAACCACTGTGGAAAGGTGTGTGCTTAAAGCTCCTCTTCTCTGGCAATAACGGTGTGAGGGATTATTTCCCAGGGACAGAAGCCCTCTGCTGGTCAACACTTTTTGTAAGATGATTTACAGCAACTTAATGCACACAGGTTTTAATTTGTCCCTGGTTTTCCTACAAAAGTAGAGCTGTGAATGAGAAATGCAAGAACAGATTTTACTTTCCTTTTGAGGAAAAATCGACTAACCAGAGTACAGCAATCAAAACTTTTTTATTCTTACTAACTGGGTAACTTCTGTTATTTCAAAACATGCTGTCCACCCCATACCTAAGTACATAATCACTTTCAAAAAGTCTACATAACTTAAACAGTGCTGACATCACATATACACTCAACACCTCTTTCATTGTTCACACAAAAATGACAAGAACTATTCAAATAAAACATACTACTGACATAAGTACTCAGCCCTGCAATTTGTTCTCCAGCACACGTATTTAATATTTAAATGCATTAAAATTTTCAAAATTTTAAATATTTTATATTGCTATTACACGTCTGAACTGTATTTTAGGTTTCCAAAATTACACATAAGCATAAAAAAAAGGCATTACCTCACCTTCCCGTGACAACAACATTGGTCCTTAAAGCAAATCAAATATAGTTTTGGTTTTGACTCAGGCCTCCTAGCTGTAGTATTGAAATTGGTTAATTGTATTTTTGGGGCTAATTGTATTTTTGGTACCTGTTCATAAGTGGAATTATTTTCCTGGGAGGGATAGGTAAGTAATGTTTTTAGACACATCCCTCAAAGTTCAACAGAAATAATTAATTCTTGATTTCTTCAAAATATCAAAGGCTTGTTCCAGACAAAAAAAGAGCCTCTCTAGACAAGTCAATCTTCAAATACACAGACTTTATCATGCAAAAAAATACACAAATACACAGAGGATTCCTTGTCTCAACACCATCCTACAGCTCTAATTACTTATTTAATGTTATTACTGATTCAGTCAAGAATCCGACTTTACAGCTTTACTCCTGCACCAAGAGTAAAGGTTGATCCCGAATCCATGTCATTTTCATGGAGCTGTTCAGCATCTAATAAAAAACCCTGAAAAAATAAAACTTCATCATCTTCACACTCCTTATTCCAAAGCTCTTAGTCCACGATTTTGTAGTTCAGTGCATTTATGCTTAGCATCTTTAAATCTATCCAGAACAAGGAAACCAAGGAAAATATATACATAAAAGACATCAAATCACGTGCAGTCCTACAGATGCAAATTTTGTTATGTGGTGGAAGTGGTATGTTTCTAAATCTATACCAACAACCAAACACTAAATCAAAGCAATACAGCCTATCTACAAGAGACCCCTGCTATTAAGACACCCCCAAACACTATTTCAAAATCCAGCAGGATTCTTAAAAATTAAGCTAATCCCATTATAAATTAATTACAGAAGAATCCTTCTGTCAAGAAAGGTAGTGACCAGCATGGCAGAGCACACCACTTCTGCACCTGTGTAACCCTAACCAGCT
Organism: Oreocharis arfaki; assembly: GCA_013398015.1. Taxonomy (NCBI): domain Eukaryota; kingdom Metazoa; phylum Chordata; class Aves; order Passeriformes; family Paramythiidae; genus Oreocharis; species Oreocharis arfaki. The sequence continues at coordinate 298,195 of VZRR01003434.1, read as the reverse complement.
GGTCAATACCAGACAAGTCATTGCTTGGCTGCTAATGTATATTCCGTGTGTCAGCTGGAAAACCACATTTATCTACTATGAGTCAGCAAAATGGAATGTTTATCCAACCAGCTCAAAAATTCTGGCTCACTGGTACCAAAATTTGCCCATGTATCCAAGTTTAGCTAGCATGTGAATCCTTTTTCCACAGAAGAAATACGTGAATGAAAACACAACGGGGTTCTCCTACAGCAGATGCAGTAGTCTGCCCTCAAGATCTGAATGACCTACAATAAAACTCCCAGTTCATCACTCCTGTTAACAAATTATTACAGTTGCAGCCAATAGTCTCATTCATGTGCACTGAATTCAAGTTGCTGATACCTTAAACCTGTTATTTTCTTATTTCTTAGCATCTAACTCTACAACCCCAGGCAACAGTGCTCTCCTATGTGTTTCCTGAGTGATTTTCTAGAATTTTTTTCAACGATAGAGAGAATTTCTATTAAATTGTATTACACTGACAACTTGGGTCAACAGGAGGACTGATTCTTCAGGCTCAACACCCAGCTTTCTATGAGGTGATCACAGGGAGCAACCCCCATGTTGCTGCCCTCCAGACCCCAACCAGAGGATGAGGCAACTGCTTTGTCTCCTCACAGGACAGAAACAGAAGTTATGGGTGCCAGACTAAGATCCAGGCAGGAATTTGCTCCAGTAGACACAAACTCTTTCTGCCTATTCAGTCCGAGCTTCCTTTCCCCCAATGCCCTTGGGTGCTACTGTCCTCCATGCTCCAGAGAAGGAAATGGGCATAAAAGACCTGTTAAATAAAAGGCATCACACCCACACAGGGTGTGGTTTTACAGAAAAGGGCATTTTCAGCCGGTCTGTAAAAGGACATAATTTTAAAACACCATTTTTGAAGGGAAAAGAAGATTATCATAGGACAAATCACATCCTGTGGAAAGTAACTTGTACCACATCATATTCTCTCAAGAATACTCTACATAGCCAACAAAGAAGCTTAAAACTGTAACTGCAATTACAACAATATGTTAATACTTAAAACTCTTTTAACATAGCTCATCATTTGATATTTCTGACAAAGTACTTTCTGGATGAATTACAAACATCTTGTGCTGGCTTACAAAAAGCCAAGCACCATCTCAAAGACTCAAGTTTATGAAAACCAACAGATAACATTTATACTTAATTTTGAAGATTTAAGACAAGACTGATGTTTCCACTTACATTAAAACCAGTATTACGGGAACAAAAATGTAGACTTTAAAGCCAAGAGAAGACTGGACATCAGTAAGCCAAGCTCTTGGCAGGACAGTTACAAAGGGTGGAAGTTATTAAAAATAAATTGGAGTAAGCCTTCATAAGGTATTATGAAGCAAATGTACAGAGTTCAAGCCATATTTCAGCAAAGAAAGTCTCCCTGAACAATGGAAGCTAAGAGCAGCATGCCAAGCCTATAGCATTAAGCCAACCAATCCTAGGACAGGTTCTTCAGCCCAACTTGCTCCTCATGGAGTTGCATCAACTTCAAGAAGAGTTTCAAAGGAATGAGATGTCCTTCCAAAACAGTACAGGTGGCACAATCTGTCCCTGCAAAGCGCCGACCCAAAGCCCCACAGTGTTAAAGGATGCGTGATGTATTAACAGTTTAAATTGTTATGGTATTAACATTTAAATACGTTTAAGCAGTAGGTGTCAAAGAGAATGCATCAGCACTGGGGAACCTGGAGGAAGGCATGATTTGTGGCAGCCCTGTAGAGCTGCACTGTGGGAATTAACAGCAGGTCAGCAAGCCTGAGTCTGACATTGGTCTCAGCACAGCCCGTTTCTACCTGTGAGAAACTTAATCAAGAGAAGCAAGAAATTCAAAACAAAAGAGGGAGTAAACAGCAACGGAGCTGCAGCTGGCGTTCTGTTTAGATTCATGAGATGCCTATGTTGTACATAACTAATAATAGTATAGTGTAGTTAAAATAGCCAATGAATCTATTGTAGTAATTAAACAACCAATACATGAGTAACATGAATGATAAACATACAAAAGTGTATATGTATGACACTAGCTTCTTAAAATAAAGAGCCTTTGCCGACACTCGATGCTAGAACTTGTGTGTGTCGTGTCCACCTCAACTGTGACACTGCACTGAGAGCACTAAACCACAGGGACCAGGATCAGTCTCAGTGAGCTTCACAACAGACACTGAGAGTAAGGCTGGGGAAAGCCAACACATACATGCACAGACACAGGAGGAAATAAAGGCTCTCACTCAATGGAGTGACTCACACTGAACAGACTAAAGAGAGAAAGAGGAATTATGCATAGATCCATTCTGAAACAAATCAATCAAACTGAACATTATTCTCCATAACGTAGAACATGTGCCACCTGAATAAAACAAAATATAAATACTTGTTAAAAAAGGAAGTTTCGTCAAAAAGAAAATCACTAAAAGCATCATAAATCAGGGCAATCAACATCATAAGACAGTATGTCTAATTGCAGTACTTAAATCAGTTATAATTGAGGGAGCCTAGGTACACCACAGCACTGGTGGCACAGGTCAGGCAAGGTGCCTCACTACGGGTTGTGCCAAAACAGCCAAGCCTTGTACTGCACACTGGCACCAGTGCCACCCACGTGGGCACCTCTCAGACACGGACCTCGGGTTCAGGTTACTACTGCTCCTAGCTCATTCATGCTGCCAAGAGGTATAGAGAGTCTTCAAGTTAAACAGGAATAAAATTCACAACTATTAATGAGGCTAGCAGGACTTAACAGCACCAGAGCAACGCAGGTTTCCTATCATTCCACTGAAGTCATTAAGTAATGAGAATTTCTGATCACTTTAGGTTTCCCTTTTATCTGAGACAGCATTATATAGTCTGAGAGTACCTTGAAATCAACACTACGGCATCCAGAGTAACTGGAGGGCAAGCCACATAGATTAAAAAAGAGAAACTAACTGCAGTTCTAAAATTAACAAATGATACCTTGGAGATACCTCATATCTCCAATACAGCCCTGGGAAATTATGTTTTTATTTGTAGCAAAACTAATGATAAGCAAACACATGAACACTGATAATATTGTATTGTATCTTTTTTTGAGCCACAACTTAGCAATGTGCTGCACTGTATTTATCTCTCCGGAGTCTGGCTCTGTCCCTACAAATTTCGGTTTTGCTCAGGTAGCGAAGGTCAATGCTTGCTTGTGACAATATTTCAAAGCCTGACAACAATTCCACAGGAATGGTGAAAAGGTTTAAAAAAAAAAGGTAAAGTGAGAATCGTGTGTGGCAACCCAATTATGGGGCTATCATGCATCAGATTTTTCTATTTTCTCACACAGATATTTGATGCAGGTAAAAAAACGAGTGCTCTGTTGAGACTCCAGCGATGCTTTAACTTAGCGTAAAGTTGAAAGATAGTAATGAAATAATTAAATCTATGTGAGCACACCTCCTTAGTAATTTAAGTAAATGTATATAAGTGAGTCAACTGGAAGATGCTAAGACACCTCTGAACTGAACCACTCAGTCCTGTTGTGGTCTCACTCTAGCAACCTAGCTTTTCAGTGTAGGTGAAAGGAGAAGAGGGGAAAAGGAGAAGAAAAAAGTGAAGACAAGCAGGCCTTGTTAAGAGAGCAGTATGTTTAAGTGCCTGTTTTGACAGTTCACAACTCATTTTGTTCTGCATTCTGATAATTCTCCCTTCTTTCTTTCTTTCCTTCCATCTTCTTTAAGACCACATGAATTCATTTTCTCCCCCTACTTCCTCAATTTGTTTGCCTGTATACCCATCAATACCTCTTTTACTTCTCCACTAAGGTTTCTCTCCTATTACCTCCCTTCGCAGATCTTTTTAAGTCAGTGGGGTTTTTTGTATTTTTCTTTTAAAAATTAGATCTTCATTTCATGGTTGCTCTCTCCACTCCCCCAAAAAACCCCACCAGAATACGTTCAATAAGCTGCTGTACTAAACCAAATATCTCCATCATGCAAGGAACAGTTTTGAGGGCACCAGCAGTCCTGTTGGAGACAGGACAGCAGTATTACAGCACAGCTAATTAAGTACCTTTTCCTTCAAATTCCATATGGACTCGGCTTTTACCATGCTTAAGTAAGACTCATCATGGCAATTATCTTCTGGACTATGAACAATATTGAAGTGTAGCACATAATATTTATTTAAAAGCACATTACAAATTGATCCTGAGGGCGGGAGCAGTAATTTTGCTGTCTACACAAACTATGTTTAAGTGCAGTTAAGAAATCATTTCACAGGCTCACACTATATAATAAAATGAAGGTAATAAGCATGACTGAGACACAGAGGGAACAAATTATCTTCTGGCAAAATACCCCACAATTGTGACTGGATAAAACTGTTAATCTACAGCTGAGCAGAAAACGCATAATCTGAAGGGATTTCTTCATTTAAAATAAAACAATCTGCTATCCTTTGATAAAACAGTAAGAACTTCCAGTATTACAAAAATTACAGTAAACAGCACAATAGGACACAAGTGCAACAGAAAAAGAAGTTTAAAAGAAGTTACTCAGTATCTCCAGCATTAAAAAGTTCCTTTAGCTGACTAGAGAATACAAGCTAATAAACATCTGGGATCATGAAGATTCCTCCTCTACTCAAACATACTTTTCTGCTGATATAAGAATCCAAAGCTTTTTTCCTATTGCTCCCTCCTGTCTTACTTGTACTAACCATCTGAGCTGTTACACTGAATTAATGTCAAACCAAAAAAAGATTTCATATGAAACAGCTACTCAAACTTCACTTACAAACCACGGGTGCTTTTCCACATGAAGTTAAATGATACTCATCTTTCACAGACAAAGCATCTGAGATTCAACTATGCAGAGTAATCTTTCAACACAATTATTACTAATTGCTTCTTGTGATTCCATTTTCCAAACGTGCTCTGACAAGAAATACAGAAAGTAGTGTAGGTGAGGTCTTTAAAGTGAAAGCCGAAAGTAGTATTATAATTTAAAAACCAATTCAATACATTAAATTAGAAAAACCTTTCTGTGCTTAAGCAGACAACCAACATAAAACAACTTAGTTGGTGCTGTAGAATGTCTCTACACACAAGAGGAAAATAGAGTATATCTGTTTCCAGCATAGAAATTACAGACACGGCCATTAAAATTGTAAATTTCTCCATTTACAGTCCCACAGGGAAGCCCTCCACAGAAACATCTCTCTAAAAGCAGAGCGGATTTTTTGGTTTTCCCCCGGACTACATCAAGCTGCTACTCGCAGATGCGGACGCTGCACTTCACAGGCAAAAGTACAAACATCAAACTGGGCTGCTGCAGACTTCAGGCGCTGACTTCAGTGGAAGACAGCCACATCTTGCTGTGGGGAAAACAGGCCAAGCAATTAAATATGCATCAGCATTAAAGCTAAATATACAGAAATAGCTTACAGACATAATTCTGGCTTACCAGCTCGGCATGCATAACCTGCATACATATTTCATTTCTAACTATGAAGACAAAACTTTTGTACAATATACTTCCTGTGACACTAGCTTTACCATTCTATGCATCACTCAGAGTCGGAGCAATAAAAAAATAATACAACAGCATTAGTAGAAACTAGGCTTTTTTTTTCCTAGAAACTTGTTCAAGGCACAATTCACTTTCGAGATAATTCCTGTCCAATTAACATTAATGACAAGTATCTCATAACATTCCTTCCTTGGTGCTTAAGCCTCCAGTGTACAGCTCTGACCTTCCAATTCTTTCTTTTTTTCCCTCACGTTTTTTTCTGTCACAATTAATTCCCAATAATATAATTCATAATAACATGAATTCATAATAAAAGGCAGGCCTGTGAGCCATTCTGCCTCAGAGCAACATCCACAGCACACACGCAAAAAAAAAAGGGGGCAGAAACACTCAGCTACAGCCACATATTTAACGCTTACCTCCAAAAGCAAAATGAGGCTATCTGCATCCCACATTTCATATGACTTAATATATAATGAATCTCTGGCACATCCATAGATATAAAAAGGAAATTCTTTCTTTCCTGCACTATGGCAGCTCAGAATAGTCTGCCAAACCCCTCAANGCAAAAAAAAAAGGGGGCAGAAACACTCAGCTACAGCCACATATTTAACGCTTACCTCCAAAAGCAAAATGAGGCTATCTGCATCCCACATTTCATATGACTTAATATATAATGAATCTCTGGCACATCCATAGGTATTAAAAGGAAATTCTTTCTTTCCTGCACTGTGGCAGCTCAGAATAGTCTGCCAAACCCTTCAAAGTGTCAGCAAACTCTTATAGAGAGATAAAGACAATGGATAGCCCTACCAAGCTGCTAACATCTGCTCAAAACCTGCAGCTTCTCTTTTCTTCTTCCAGCACTTACCCAAGCTAGCATGCACTTGCATAAGTCTTTAAAGCACTGAACATTTAAGCATGTCACAATTCTATGATGTCTCATTTATATAATTAGTTCTAACATATGGCCCACAATCAGTGTGGGAAATCTAAGATATTCTTTGGGAAGCTGTCAAACCTAAAGGGATATATTTTTCACTAAGTGAAAAGAATTAAACATGCAAATTCTGCTTACAATAGGAAGAGAGAGGAAATAGAAATCTAGCCCAAAAGGCGTGCTTGCTCATTGCATCAAACATGGGTTATTATGCTCTGTACCTGTCAGTGCCAGTTCAAATCAGAATATACAGTGACACACAAAGAAGCTCTGCAGCCACCAGGATTTTAGCAGCGCTGTGGAAAACCATACAGTAGATAAAACCAAAACCCACTCTGAAAATGCCAGCTATAATTAACACACTGGGCGTAATATGGATTAATGGCAGATTGTATTAATCCATATCCTTTTCAGAACTTCAGCTGTCCCCTGGACAGGGACACCTCTGTAACATCTGTAGCAAGTAACACACCATGCGCTAGCAGAGACCACTGCCATACAAGCTCACCCCAATTCTCCCTTCAGAGACAAAAGCCCAACAACCCCAAAAACCTCTGGACTAAGATTTGGTTCTCCTCCACTTGATTCCAACTTGGAAAGCTGCATCAGTTTCAAACATGGCACCACTGTGAGCAGTGGCAGTAGACATCCCCATCCCACCATAGGGAATGACCAACCTGGAGAGAGCCAGAGGCAGCATCCACGTCCTAGAAAGAGGTTATCTCACCTCCCTGAGATCCCTTCAGGATCAACAGCTGCACCTGTTACTTATTAATGAATTGTTAATTAATCAGTTGTACAGATCTAGATGAAACACCATTGGAGATGCAGAGAGGAACTCCCAGTGTCGTCAACAGAGCACCAGGAGAGCTTCCACAGCATCCAACTTCCCTGGGAAGTTTAACTGGCTTTCCCACAGATCAAAGGAAGCGGAATAAACTGGCATGTGTGTAGCAGCAAAAATAGACAGCCTATACGAGCAGCTAATAACTTTCCTCTTCAGTACAGCATTACTTAGGATGGAATAAGAAAAATATGAAAGCATCAATGATCCCACAATAAGGAAATAACATGCTCCAAAATAATTTCATCATCATTCACTTTCAGAATAAGCACTCTAATATGGAACCAGATATACATTTCTTGAAACAGTTGTTAGGAAAGTCAAATCTCTTCAGTAAAACCCTTTCCTAAAGGCAACTTTAGCAATGTAAAAGCTCAGTCATTTGTCTGAATAAAATCCTGCACCCTGTGGTTAAGAACCTGCCAAGCAAGCCAAATACACTAAACAAGCAGAGCTGGCATTTGACATGTCTTTTAAGAGTGAGCTGTGACAAGTTACTAATGATCTCAGTTAGAAAGCAACTAATAGTGTGCTGTAAAAGGTATAAAGACATGCAGAAATCTGGTAGTAAGGACCAAATGCTGACTTGAGATAAACAGTTAAAACCATTTTCAGTGAATGACACTGCTCAGTTCAGCTCTTAACCTGTCCCTCCAAACGTTCTGCACCTTTTGTTGTTAGGTGGATTCATCCCTAACAACACTGTAGCCTAAAACATGCTCAAAATGTGTGAACAGCAGTATGTTGACAAAAAATTTGTTTTAAATCTTAGAGTGAGCCCTAAATGTGCCACATTTGCCTAAAGTAAGAGCTTCACAAAGCTGGAAAACTGGCAGTTGTGAAAAGGAATTAGAAGTGTTAACAGGTACAGAAGAAAAAACTTAACCATTGCACTCCATGTAATGCCAAAAAAAAAGCCTATGAGAAGGGAGATCACCAAGGGAGGAACCGCTTGGACTGGAGACAAGTTTGTAAAGCCATCATCATACTGAGTTTCATAAAAGGCATTTCCACTGGGGAAAAAAATCCCAACCCAAACAAACAGAAATAAGTCATCTAGAGATGAGAAAAAAAAGATCCATGCAATGCAAAGAGTTATCCTCCTTACAGCAAGAAAGTATATGGGGCCTTCGTTATTACTTTAACTATATTCAGGTTGCTATTTTTATTTAAATTTTCCTTGAAGCTCATTTAAAATGCTGTCTGAACCATCTCTTGCAATTTTCAAAGGTGGAAGTAGAAATGTACTAGGCTGATGTCTTGTTCAGATAACTCAATTTTTCTAAAATTACTACCACTGTTAGTTATCTAAGTGTTATACAAAAACCAAAGATGGGAGCTGGTTTGCTGTGACAGGAAATGAAACAGACCCAAAGTGTTCATATTTGCACTCAATTACTGAATGAGAGCAACTGCATGATAAGGTGATGCAACCTGACACAAAAGTGCTACTTTCAACCTTGAGTTTTCCTGGTGTGTACCTGTCAGAAATGCTTGTGTTTCTGTCCTGCTCAGCCCCTTCCCTCCCCCAGTTTCAGTTCTTGACTGTTACGTCTTAGGTTGCTTGGTAGTAATCAGCTTTATTAGAAGTAAGAGTACGTGAGGAATGAACATACAAGGTATCATATTTTTGATACCTATTTCAGTTCTATCAGGCATTTTCCCCAGTATCCGTGCAGCAAAGATTGCCTCTGCTTGAAGACAAGAGTTAATGGACAGTCAGGAAGGCATGGTGAACCGAGGTCACAGAATTAAATATTATTTAAGAGCACAATATGCAGTGACACAAACGACATTTTTGCAGGGAAACAGCAATATTAGCCTCAGAGCAAACGAATGATGTGCATCCTTCCCACTGTTAAACTGTTCTTTAATAGAGACAAAGCATGAAAAAGGATGAAAATACTTTTAAACACAAAGGAGATTACAACCTAAAACCTTAAGCCAAATCTATACTTCTATTAATAAGGCTGCTTTACATCACTGCAGTAAAAGAAAGGGATCCTTAAGACCTTTACACTGTCAAGGCATCAAGAGGAGAAAAAAATACCTTTAACATAAATGAGATAATCAGACCTAGCAAGATTCAAATCTAGGGAAAATAACATACATTGTTTACATAGTATTATATTATGTATTATTATATTATGCAACATGTTATATACATTTTATTCAGAAGTAGGGCACGCAGGTAATTACTCTCTTGGTTCCTTCCCTAACACATGAAGAAGAAAAAATTTTTTTCAGATTTCTCTAAAATCTGAAGGCCAGAATTATCAGAAGCCAGGGAATCTGATGCCTTATACAATTTAAGAGAAACACATAAAATTAAGTTCCTATGCTTTCAAAAATAGCACTAAAAGCTAAAGGAGCTTGTTCAGTTGAGTTTGCTTGTTCCTTCTGATCTTTGCATCCTTTTAATTCCTTGTATTGATCATTATTTTCCAGTTAAAGAGCATTCATATATTTGCCATGCAACTTTCAAGCTATTTTGGCATGGCCCAGCCAGCATGACTAATATTTAATCAGTGGTGTTACTACTTATTTTGAAATGCACAAGGTAACTCCTCCAATCACACAAATTGTTGTCCAAGTTCTTTCCATTTAGAGAAGCACAAACCACCCCAAAGAAACCCTAAAATTTTAGTTTAAAAAAACCTCACTAAATACCACAAAAATAAGTTTCCATTAATAGTTACAAAGGAATACTACAGGTAACTGTAGTGGCATTATGATTTTTCAAAGCTACCAGTCCATGTAATAGAAATGTAGTTTTAATATTAGCAACAGCAACAAAAGAAAAAAAAACCCAACATTTTTCAATGGCAAACATTAATGTTTACATTCTCAGGAGACTTGGGGCATTCTTTGTAACTGATAATAATTTTGGACCCTCATTTCCAGCCATGTACTCCACTCCTACTGTGTTACAAAGGCCTACAAAACTTGATCTTACCTTGATGACTTCAGGTATCTGCATGAGAAACTGAAGCCAGTTGAAAATGTGCCTGAAAATAACCAAACAGTTTTGTGGCCAAAATCAAATTACTTTTTGTGAGGTCCTCCATTTTCAGTATGGTAAGTTATTATTAATGAGAAAGAAAGAAAGAAAAAAAATTCTATGTACATTTTACGCATCACCAAGTTTCCAATGAATGGAAGCACATCTCCAAACATAATGTCAGTAAAATAATATGCAACAAAAATATTCATGGGCTCCTCAACAAAAAAGAAACCTCACACAACTATAACTTTGTCTTCAGATGGGCACTTTCCTCCCCTTCTTCATGCTTCCCTTGTGCTCTAGTCAGAGAAGTTGCATTAAGGAGGTTGACTTTTTAATCTTGGAGTACTCTATCACAAAAGATCACTTTAATATGGCCAGAACCAGTAGATCACTTAAACAGTCTTAGCTAAGTCCTTGATTAGTTCTGTTAAAACCAATGAAGAAGGCATGAGCTTAAAATAAGTTTCCTGTGTAAATGCTCTGTAACAGGGTTGTAGTTTCATTTCTTTCCAGTTTATCTGGCAATTTCTGCTTCTGGCATAAGATACCTGATTCCTTCACCAAACAGTTTAAGTAGTTATGTCTCTTAACATAATTTCCTCAAAAAAGAGGGGAAAAGTGCTCTCCCCCGTGCCCTCAGTAATTTTATCTTTGACAAAAATTTAAGTTGTTGGGGGAAATTCTCAGCAATTTGCCTACTTTCCTTAAAAAAATTATATGCATATAAAAACCAGTTATTTAAAATTCATTTCTGTCTGTTCAAAAAAAGAAGTACATTCAAAGAATATTAAATATCTGGAGCTTTTTAAAAACAGTTTTGTAGAAAAAAAATAAAATCTCATTACAATTCAAAGACAAAACAGAATCTTACAGATCTTCCACAGCACTTTCCGGAAATGCACAGTAAGCTAAAGTAATTATGATCCTCACACACAGTCTGAAGATGAGATAGGAATATACAGCACTTATCAGGAAGATGTGCCAAGTACCCCTTCATGCTCTGCTATATTTGCAATCCCTCTGAAGCCCAACCCTTGCTACTCTTCCAGTTTGACAGCTGGAGGGGCAGGTCAGGGTAACATACACTGAAAACCCAGCTAAAGCATCCAGTGCTTGAGCCTGTAGAGAACCAGCCCAGCACATCATCTTTCCCAGAGTTACTGGCCCATCTAACCAAACACAGCTGACTTTCAGAGGTCTCACTGAATGCAGCGGTACAAAACAGTATCCCTTGGAAATACAATGACTGAAGAAGTAAGATTATTTATCATTGTGCTTTAAAAAAGAAAGTTTTTTGGGAAGCAGCAGGAAGCTTTCTATATTAAAAAAAAAATCTTTCTTGATTGGCTCTTTGATATTAACAAAGGGCTCTATTTCATCCTCAGTGTGAGCATATAGCTTCCCTTTAAGCTAAAAGAAGTTACGCATGCACGCGGGAAAATTTACAGCATCACCTCTTGCAATAGCATCCTTCAGTTTTCACAGCACTCCATCCATGGTCACACTCTGAAAGGAAAAACACCTGACATGTTTGAAGTTAAAGGCAGACATATCTGAAGGATGGAAAATCCTGAAGCTGCTAAAGCTGATCAGCCCCAGAATCTGGGTCCAGCCAAACCCTCTCTCCACTGAGGCACATTCTCTGTTTATTCATGAACATAGGCAAAGGAAACAGAAGCTTGCAACGGGAGTCAGACTCTGATTTCATACATGAGCTGAAAACCTAGTCCTTGCACTGAATAAGCAGAGGAATTCAGTATCAGCTAATTTCCACTAATTTTCAATACGAAAATGGTAGATACGTTTAAGTAGTGCTGGCTGTGCAGCAACAGTTTCACCTTGTACAAATGTGAGATCCTCCAACACTAAAAAAGCTACAACCACACTACAGTGACAGAAATCTGCAAAGGAATCATGGGGAACATTATGCTCAGGGAGGCCATACACCTCCACTTCCATCCTGCACAAATTTCCAAACCAGTTTTAGTATAATCATGTGTTTGTGACTCCACCGCTTTTCCCTCATGAAAAACAAAACAAAAAAACCCAAAACAAAACAAAACAAAAAAAACCCAACAAAAAAAAATCATATGCTTCTGTACTAGAATTACATTTTCCAAATAAAGTGAGTTGTGGCTGAAATGCTGATTACCCAGAAGAAATCCTAACAAAAGCAAATGTCATAAACCATAACTATATACTACACAATATATGCAGTTTCTCTGCAAATGCAGCCCTGGCCACAAGAACAGGAATGTCTTTGGAGTCCCATTATATATAGCAAGAACAAGATATTTATGAATGGGCAGTAGCTGCTTGTGCTCATTGTCCTGGGAGAAGCATATATATTCATAACATATAGTGGACTTGAATAAGTTCCACGAATTTACTTTGTTTCAGAAGAATACATAAGCTATAGCACAGTCCAGGATTTAAGGCTCATCCAAATCACTGTCAGTGTCCATGTGAAGGAAAAAAATAATCCACAGTCATTTAATACACACAAGTACACACTCCATCCTGGAACACACTTTTGACAACTGTGTAGTGAATCCTTGATTGAACATACTATTTGGTATGACTCAAAATCTGTTTTTCTTGAGGGCACTTCCATGAATACACTCTCAATTACATAAATAATGTATCACTAGATATTTGAGAGACTTTCGTTATTCAGAAATAAGTCGTCTTCTGTGAATAAGCACTTCAAATAAGTAATCTTTTTTTTTTTTGCCATTTCTTCCCTTTTGAATTACTAGAAGCTTGAAACTCCAGTATTCACAGAAGAGTTACATACTTTCTCTGCACTGCAGTTGCATAAAACCTGAGAATTCTAAAAAAGAAAGAAAGAAAAGAAGAAAGAAAGAAAGGAAAAAACAACCAAACCCAATCAAAATGGAAAGTCATACTCAGGAGACTTGTGGTCTATCTAATGTAACCTTTGGCCCTAACAGTGCCTACAGTACCATAGAAAAGAAGGGTATACTATAAGGCACAAGTACAGAATAACTTGGCCATAGTACACTTGAGCTTTTTTTCCATGTAACTATGCCTTAAAACACTGCAGTGGGATATTCACCCTAACTTCTGTTACTGTATCTACTCTAATTAGCCATGCAAATGTCAGTCTTTCTTTTTGAATTTATGCATTTAGACCAACATATCTCGTTTGCCGCAAGTTTCCAAAGTTAATTATGCATTGTATAAAAAACGCCCACCCTGTTTAAATCAGTTATCTCCATTTACTGCCTTTCAATGCAGTTCTTTGTTCTTGCTGTAAGTTAAAGTGCATGATTTATTTATACACACACCCCCCACTGACTGCTCATCCTCTAACTTAACTATGCTAGTTTTATTTCTTTCAGTACCTTGACATAAAGAATTCCTTCCAATGCCAAAAAGCACTTCTGCCCATCCTGCAGCACTTCTCTATTTTTCTTAAGAGTGATGCAGAACCAAATAAATAATTCCTGTTGAAAAGCAACATGATATAAACAAGCAGTAACTACTAAGTAGGAAATACTGCCACTGTTTTATAAAGCTTTTTGTTGATTTCACCTCCTTTTTGTTTGGTTGGTTTTTTTCTAGAGAGACAGACAAAAGCCTAACTTGCCAGCTTTTTGATGGCAGCAAATGTAGTTAATTAGTATTCAGCAACATGCAATTAGGTCAAATAACGTCTTCAGAAGATTTTACTGGGATTTGTTAGCTGTAAAATTTCATCTGCCACCACAGTGCCTGTTCCCTAAGAGTGGCTAGACACCCCTTGGTGTTCCTCAACCTTCCTCCAACTTACTTTCTATCACCCACAAATTATACCATCCTTTTATTCATCTTTTGAATTACTACACAAAAGTAGCATTAGTAGCATTCACCCTACTACTCATATTCCAACATCTTCCCATTAGCCTTCTATGATGTCCAAGTTCCAAGTGTCCCTGTGGCTTTGAGCATGGCACACACCTGAGACAACAGCAGTCCTTCTGAGTTGCACTATGCCACAACTCCTGCAGAAGGAACAGTTCCAGTAAGTCTGTCTCATGCTTCTCCATTCCATATTCTGAAATGTTTCTTACAGGAGAGAAGTTTTGGGTAAGAACTTTTTCAAAGTCTAGAGGAAAAGAAAATTATACTCTTTAATGTCTTCTAACACAAAATAATAGTCTGGGTTAGCTCTAGCTGTACCTGTACCTACTTCATTAGACCTAGTTGTAGAAACGCTCATAACAATCTATTGTAGTCTATCATGTTACGTACCTTTCTTTGTCATTCTTCCCAGGAGAATCCTGCTCTGAACTGAGGAAAGGGCCACAGATACCCTGTGATCCAACAAACTTTTTCAATAGGTAGCAATACAACCAAGGAAAGGAGAGGTTATGCTTTGATATGAAACATCAAATTCTTACAATATTTCACGAAGCCTGTCTGGATGCTGCTTCCACCACCAACTGATATGTTTTCTTCCTTCTCGGTCCTTAGTTGGGCAATCCAAAAGTGGGGCAATAAGATAGCTTGAAATATTACATACAAATGAAGTTCACTCCTCTTGTTGAAAAGCCATTTGTCCCAAAAGGCACTCTTCTAACCTCAAAAGCCTGCAAACAGCTATGCTTCTGAGAGCTCACATGCATCCCACACAAACCCATATCCATTTAAATGTCAGCTCACAAATGCAGCTAAGATGTATACAGTAAGCACTTTCAGGATTTCAGCAGGTTCTTTGGTAGGCTAAGCTGTAGTCAGCCTACAGTCAGATATTGCTCCATTGGGTCAGACACAATTTTATAGCAGCAAGTGCTACATTTAGACTCCACTCTCACTGCTTTTCTTTGTCTCTATTTGAGGAGGGCATTTCTTCCATGTTTTCACAAACAGTTTGTCCTTGGTTATTTTAGCTACTATGTTTCTATCTAAAATCATCAGAATTAATGATTCAGAAATACTCCTATAGGAATCTTTTCCTTCTAAAAGCACAGTATCAGACATTCATTTCTATCTTACAGCCTTCTGAATCAAAAATAGCTTTAAGCTATAAGTACAACTATAAGCCCAGCATCTAAATACATCCAAGGAGGCAATACAGTTCACCTTTCTAGTGCTTAATAGCAGCAAAAGCTTTAAAGCATCGAAAGTGTAGGTAACAAGCCACAAACATTACTGAAACTAGGAAGCAAAGCCATCCAGTAAAATGGAGACCATGCAAACACAAAACACTTAAGAGAAGCAATTCTGAATTTAATATTTTAGAAAAAGAATGGTACATTATTTCATTTCTAGAGTGGATGTAAAAGTCAGATTGGCTGCAAAAATGTGGCTTCCCTTCTTCCTTGAACTGTCACTTTGCAACCATAGACTGGCCCTTCAGACTTCACTTAGTGAAATGCCAGCTCTCTGCCAATCTCAGTCTATAGTTTTCATTGTACTGCTACAACTTAACACTCACATCCTTAAATACTAAGTTTCCCAGCCCTGCAACTGCAAAGAAAAAATCTTAAAATGCATGACCCTTACGAACTATTAAAAATCAGAAAACAAATAACAGAACAAATATAGCCTTTTAACTTAATTTCATCTCAACTTAAAAGTATTCGGAGACCAAAAGAACTTTATTTTTAGCTCTCTGGAGAGAATAAGGAAGTCTTTGTGTGTTTGAGTCTTGAACATTGTTGTCAGAATTTCTGCAGAAAAATAATGGTTCCTTTTTCCTGCTATCTGCGAAATACAAAATGTGAATTATCTAAGCACACGAGAATCTTCTGAAAGATGAACCTTAACCAAAAATCTCCCTAAGTCTTCTTAATAACACTAAATAACAAATCGCTCACACGGATGTGGATCAGGCTTTGCGGCTGCCCTCCCAGGGAGCTGTTGTATCACGTGTTTGAAATTATTCAGGACAGAGTTACTGATTCTTTACAGTGTGTTTTCTGAGGACCTAATATGGTTCTGATCAGATGGAGCGATCAGATCCCTTTCCTTCAGCAGCAACAGAGGCTAAAAACTCATCCCCGAGTTCTCTGAAGAGTGTACAATATGGTATTGAACAGATCATTTCACTCTTTATCACTCAAAGGCATTTCAGCATGAACCCATTCCTACCCATGGAAAGCCTCAACTAAATACACATCCAGTCCCACTGGCGTGAGCTGAGGCTTGGATCTCATCACCAACCACACACATTAAGCTCCCCCACTGAACATATGCTTTCTGAATGCGGCTTCAGTCAATTCACACATCAAGATGCCAGAAACAGAAGGGCACGTTTGCTACATGAACAATGGGATAATGAAGATGCTGAAACATTACAAAAATACCATAGTAGAGTTTATGTCCTGAAGCAGGCAATGGTCAACATCCCAGCACACGTTCTGCTGCACAATTCTTGGGACTCCTCCAGATAAAACCACGTTCTGTAAGATCAAGCTCTTGGCTCGGCAGAAGTCTCACTCCTGTGCAAGCAATACCAACTACAGAATAAAGAACTGGCAATAAATTGGATTAATTATATTGATCAAATTTTCAACCATTCAGACCACAATTTCCCAGATAACAAAAATGGCAACTTCTTAGCATAGGTTTTCTTTCTTACATTTATAAAAGAAAACACTTCCAATTTTCAGCTAAAGCCTAATATTACAGATGAACTTCCTATCACAATGAAACATTCTGACACCTACTGCATGCTCATTTAATGAAACAAACAACAACAACAAAAGGATATAGTCTTCCAAGTTTCCCAATAAATAAAAGGAACAAGCTGATTTCACCTGCAGGGAGTCAGCTACACTAATCCAAAGCACCTAAAAACTAACTAGGTACATAGTCTTATATATCAGGTTTACGGAAAAGAGACAAGTGAAAAAGCAACCACTGAAGTGTTTGCAAAAAAATTTGGAGCATACTGCTCAGGAACATCAGTTTCACCAAAAGCAAAAGATGATTTGAAAAGGAGAGTTTTTGTTACTTTGGAGGGAAAAACCACTTTTCCAAATGTAATACACAAACTTTTAATAGGCCTAGTGGGATCCAAAACTTAAGGATTTCCTCTATCTTATGTTTCATGAAATTAAAGTTAGTTTTACTTATTTCTTGTCTCTGGCCCAGAGTAACAGTTCACAACCAGAACAGGTCTGTTGGTCAAGGCAATTTTCACACCTTAGGACAATGACTTTGGTCTAATCAAAAGGAAATGGTACTTTCTGACAGGATGAATTATCTTTTTTGACATAACAGACAGGACTGTTGCTTCTCTCTGAGCTCAATCTTTATTTAATCGTCACTTTTATCAGATCAGTGCTGGTGGCAATACATCAAATGCTTAGAATTCCAATGAATTTGTCATTACAAAGGCTTTCAGGGGTCTGCAAATTTTCTCTGGGCACACAGCGAGACTGGGGTATGCAGAAGCCTGTCCCACATTCCCTGCTCTCCTGATTTCCCAGTGGTGATCACAGCAGGCTCTATGCTTGCCATGTCATCCTGGGTACCCAATCCAGGGTATTTGGCATTTATGAGTGTCACCCAGTGGGTGGCTTCATATCTTGTAGCAACGTGGAAAGGTGGACAGCCAGTTAGCAGCTTTGAGTTGATAATAAAACTATACATACACACATATATGCTTCAACCATCTATAAAGTGTTTCCATGTTAGTCATGGTTATATACAATACATTATTAGTTATATAAACAGTCCATGTTTATACTAAAAGCACATCCAAAAATACATGGAAAGACACACAAACAAAACATATAATATAATTAACAGTATTTTCTTACTACGTGTAATCACATTGATAGCCAAAAAAAGCCACCAAATAGAAAAGTCACGTACTAAGTGATCGATCCTTTAAAAATTACATCTTCATGGTGCCTCAAATAATTCTCTACATAACTTTATCCATTTTTCTTCTTCTCAAAAAACCCTTCCTCTCTTCCTTTAACAATATTATAGTTCACCCAACTTCAGTACCTGGTACCAGTGAGCTGACTTTGCAGGAGTACCTTACTGTTCTGCAATGAAACAATGCCAGATGATGCTGAACCAGTTTTCCGAAGCTACCATTTTAGAAACACTACTAACAACTAAGAAAAATATGGCTGCATAATTTTTAACAAAACAATATGGAACCTGATCGGATGCATTAACGGCCCGTAATGTTATTGAACAAGACTACAAGAGAGACACTTCACTTGCAGTTGCTTGTCAGACAATTACTCTCTGCTACTGTAATACTTCATGTGCATACTTCCAAGGAAGACTCATGAATGCACAGGTTCATTAAGGGAATGAGAGAATCGATTGTAAAATGGAAAAGGCCGAGTGAGGTCATATTTCAAAGAGATGAATATGGTACACTCCATTATGTTGTAATCAGCCTCTCTCTTTCATCCTATGAACTGTAATAGTCTATCCTAATTTTCAAGGAAAAAAAAAAATTCTCACTGCCTGCATCGTACCTTCATCCCAAATACAGTGAGGAATTCAAATGTGCTGCAGGCAGTTTCCATTTACCATGGTCTTTGGAGCAGACGGTATTGATGTTGCTGACCATTTTTCTCCTTAATAAGAAAAACATTCAAATGCTACTAATATTGCTGCCTTGGCAAACCACATTTTATAGATGGGACTTGCCCTGTACATGACACACAGAACATCAATCAAGGCTGAATTTTATTTCAATTTATTATGGTTGCTGTCTAAATGAAAAAATGCTTATATCGTTAAAACGTCTTACAATATAAATGTGCAAATGATGTAATCACCCATTTTGTCAGAAAATTCTGATTTTGATTAAAAATATCTACAGTTGAACTTCTAAATATTTAATAAATGTGAAACAAAAAAACCACAAGCACATTAAGAAACCACAGTAATTGGTATCTGGTGTAACATCAGGGTTTTATGCTTGATAGCTTTTATCTTTAGAAGATGGGTTAATAAGGTATTCTTCTAAAATGGTAAGAGCTGCCTTTTTGTTCAAATCATCAAGAATAAATTACTTCAATCTTTACTTCCTTCAAGACCTCACATGTGTGGTTTTTTCAAGTTATCATTTATCACAGTTCTTTGCTGGCTACAGCCAGCTGTCTCCATACTGAACCTGGTGGCCTGCAAAAGCCCTGCAAGCCTTCCCAGATACACAACTCTGGACACCACATGATTACAAAGAGGCAGAAAGCAGCACTTTATAAGAAGAGAGTACTCAATTTTGTCATTGATTGGAATTCACAAACCTGTCACAGCTATTGAGACAGAATTTAACACTTGGCAGAGTCCCACTGGCACATGCCACATCCGACATCCCCAGGAGCTGGCTGGGATGCTGGCTCTCCCAGCTCCTGCCTCCAGCATGGCACAAGCAACACACCCAACATCACGTCTCTGCTGCAGAGAGCACTGCAGATCATCAGGTCAATGCAATGGCACTGAAAACTCATTAAACTGTCATTTTCTCTCTGTATTATTAGCATACGGTTATTATATAAATACAGTACTTCCCCACTTATGAACAGACAGCTCTTTCTGCTGTGTTTATTTGACAATACTCCAAAGACCCATGCCTAAACATACTGCAATGCATCAAAAAATGGTAAATGGTTACAATAGTACACAAGCACATAGTAGACCAGAAACAAAATTTAAACAGTTTCTACTAGAAAATGAGAGTTAGCACAGATTGGCAGGCAACTGATTCTCCTTTTCTACTCCGACCCCACCTAGAGTATCGTAGGCAGCTCCAGGGCCTCCAACAGAAAGGGAGAGGGTAAGAGGGCTGGAGCACCTCTCCTGTAATGACAGGCTGAGACAGTTGTGGTTTTTCAGCCTGGAGAAGACAAGGCTCCACAGAGACCTTAGAGCACCTTCCAGTACATAAAGGCGGCCTACAATAGAGATGGAGACGGACTTTTTACAGGGACATGTGATGACAGGACAAAGGGTGATGACTTTAAACCGAAAGAAAGCAGATTTAGATTAGAGGAAGAAATTCTTTACTGTGAGGGTGGTGAGGCACTGGATCTGCTTGTCCAGAGATGTTGTGGATGCCCCATCCCTGGCAGTACTCAAGACCAAGTTGCATGGGGCTTTGAGCAGTGTGATCTAGCAGAAGTCATCCTTGCCCATGGCAGGGGAATTAGGGCCAAATGATCTTTCAGGTCCCGTCTAATCCAAACCATTCTATGATTCCATGTTTTTCTTACTTGGACAAAAAGTATCTAAACCAGAGTTTGGATCCAACGAGCAAAACACTGAGGTGCAAAAGCGGTGGTTTAGCAGGTACTGGAAACCATGACAAGATGTGACGAACAAATGGGTAGTACAGCTACACACTGCTCATGCACAAGTCCTAGCATCTTTCATGAGAGGGAAACTTCTTGAAGGCTTTTGCCTTGCACTGAATTTTATCATAGCCAAGAACTGAGGAGCAATTTCAACTTGGCCTTTAAAGGGAAAAAAAAAAAAAGGATAAATAACTGTAAATTAAGGAAGTGTACGAAAGCTACATGACAGATAAGTGGATTTTTATAACATTGGATGTTGTAAAGTTTGCCAGAATGTACTGAAAGAAGAGTCAAGTGTCTTGGTTAAATCACATCATGCTGCAGCTGTCCAACTTTATAGCTAAACTATTCATATTAATTCCATTAAACAATTACAGAAGGAAATCCAAAATATTATTAAAAGTATGTTGGCTTTGTACTATTTTTTTTTTTCAGATTTAATAAAAGATAAAATACTCTCAACTTCAAAGAGATTTTTTTTGTGGCTATTCACACCCTGGAGGCCACAAAGCAGTTGTCCTATGGAAATCCTACATAACCTAAACTTTACTGTACATTTCTGATAGACATTTTAGACCAGAAAGGAAGGATATTCTAGCATTTATGGAGCTGGCCTGACATTTAGGGGATCTCAATTTAATTTCCTTGTCTGCCAGACTTCCTTCATAATCCCAGACAAAGTGAATCATTTTCCTTTCCCTAGTTTCTCATCTTCAAAATGGAGAAGACCATTAAAGTACTTGAATCATGCAAGTCTTAAAAGACAAAAAAAAATACCTTTTTCTTCTCTATTTTTATTTTTTCCATGGTTAGAAATTTACCTGAAAGCTCAATCTTCCAAAGGCTTCAACTGCATGATGGTTTGTTCTTGAAATCAACAAAATACTATTTATAAGTAACACATTTTGTGTGTTGCAGATCTTTGTCATTGGAGAGCCTTCCATTTTAAAATGCAGGCTCTGTGATAAGAAAAGATATTGAAGAATGAGCACTGGGAAAGTTAATAAACAAAATGCATTCATGGCCCATTACTTCAAATAACTTTACTATATAAATAGTCCACTCATCAAATAATGGCCTCAATTAACATTTAATTCTCAGACAATGCATTTGTAATGTACTGCAGGGATTAAAAGTTCTGCATGAATATCACTATTCTAGAAGTGCCACTACTTACAAGAGAAGTACTGACATATTTTCCACTTGATTAAAAACAGTTTCTAGTCTTTCCTCACCCTGCTCCTCTACTAGGCCTCCTTGTCCTAGAAGGATCAAAAGAAAAGATACTCTACTACATATAGGAGCTCCCAATCTGCTGGCTGATGATGACCACCAGCCTTGCTTTTAAAATCCATAAGCACACAAGTGCAGTATTACTACAGAGGAGAGAACTAAGTAGTCCCTGTGATTTTGTTAAGAAAGCAAGTGATGAGAATTCCCTCATGGAAGTGCATGCTTCAATCCTTTTTACAACAAGGTAGAACAAAGCAAGTTTTTCACAGCATCACTATTCTGACTTGGAAGGGACCCACAAGGATCATCAAGTCCAACTCCTGGCCCAGCACAGGACACCCCAAGAATCACACCATGTGCCCAAGAGTATTGCCCAAACCCTTCTCAAACTCTGTCAGGCTTGTGCTGTGACCTGAGGAGCCTGTTCCAGTGCCCAACCACCCTCTGGGTGAAAAACCTTCTTCCTACATCCAACCTAAACCTTCCCTGACACAACTTCAAGACGTTCCCACAGGTCCGGTCACCGGTCTCCACAGGGAAGAGATCAGTGTCAAAATAACCTGGCCCACATCAGCAAAAAAGAAAAAACAACAACCCACACCAAAAAAACCTTAGCACTGCCACTGCCAGGAACAAACATGAGGAGAAGACCAAGGCAACACTGGAAGAGCCTGACATTACATGGACATTCCGACAGTGACAAGCACTACAAGAACTGCTGCAAGCTTGCTACTTGGTGTATCTAAATGCCATGTGAAAGACCTCCCCTCACTCAGCCATCTTGCTGTTAACGGTGAGAGAGAGTATCTTTGTAGTGCGTGTTTGCTTTTATCCTGCAACACAATGACTGAGCATTGATGAGATGATAACCAAGTCAGTTACTCAAACATCAACAAAACACATCCTAACAATGACTGCCACATTCATGGTGTCATTTTAGAAACTGACTCCAGTACATTCAGATTTTTTTTGTGTCCTGTGGGTTTGACCTGAATCCTAATGAAATTAACCGCTAGAAGAAACCAAGCTAGTACAAGCCACCAGCTTTCAAGACATGATGCAAAATCTGCTGAAAAAGTCAACAGATGCTTCTCCTAGAAGCTAGAAAGAAGGAAGGCCAGAAAGCCCCTGGAATCTAAAATGGACCCCGTTGTGCTTTGATGGTGAAGTGATGGAATAAATAAAAAAAAATATTAAGAGTTAACCTAAGACAGAGATCTAAATATAAAATCCTGCCAAGACCCATTATTCTCAAAACATGTTTTAGGTCATGTTAGGACTTCTGCCTGTGGGATCATCTAAAGCATGAAAAAAATATAATTCAAGGAAAATGAAATATCAAAAAAAAACCCCAAAACCTGCTTCTCAGCCATTATTTTTCTCACAAGTATTGTCTTATTTTAAATTTATTGCTAATACAGTATGTTAGCAGTTGTCCTTAATAAGCTCTGCATACATCCAAGAAAACTGCATACACTGACAAAGATGCTTCTAGTTTTGCACAACACATGGCTTTTTTTATACGGTATGTTCTCTCTTGAAAACTACTCCCTCACAAAACGAAAATTCAGCAGAAACTCTAATAGCTTTCATATTTCAGTCTAATAGGTAGCATGGCATTGCACTGCCACCCACCTTTGCTACAATATTGCACAGCACATTTAACAGACATTTGCTTCCTTCACTCAGTCCTTATGTGCAGCTTCTGCAGGACCTTAGTATTAACATTTAACAGAGTCTATGAGCATAAAGCACATTTATGAACACCTGCTAGAATATTTTATTTGCCTTAAGAGCTTTATTATAACTGTTAAATTTTCTTGCCATGCTTTATGGGCCAAATCCTGGTCCAGTTTTAGCCTCAATTCCCATTGACTTCTACAGCAAGCAGATTTGATTGTATGTGGGTTTCCATACCAATTCAATACAGCTTTAAAGAAGATGGGATCGCTGGTAAGCACAATACTGGATAAAAAAGCCAGCACTTCGCAGCTCTAAACATCCACTGAACCCAGACTTCAAATGCAATTAAAACCAATAAACAAACCCCACAGTCACAGGTCTATAACCTCCACACTGCATTACAAAACCCGAAGCTAGAAGTACAAGGTACGCAGGTATCCCACCCCCAAATGTCTTGGTGGGATGCACTACCACCAACTACTCCCCCTCAGATCACTCACTGATGCTCCTGTCACCAATATTTGGTCCTCTGTATTAAAGCCATCAACAGCCAGAATCCGGCCACGTCAGCATTGTTGTCCTCCTCTGACACATCCAAGCAGTCACAGCCCTCTTCAACAACACAAGATAGGCTGGAAGAAACCATGCAGAGCCAGAAGTTGCAGGTGACGAAGAACAGCCCAAGAAAGATGTTGCAGAGGAAAACCATGCTTGGAGTCTGACTGTTCCGAAGATGTTTTCCACAACTGCTCTTCCTTGACAGTTTTACCACCTTACTGGAGATGTTCTAACATCTCTGTGAGACTGAATGTGACTACACAGAAGCAACATAGCTCCTCATAGCTTAGAGAAAGAGAATAACAGAGGACTCCAGGAAGTCGACACAGAACTGCTCTAAGAAAATTTAACTTCATTTGAAAGACATAAGAGTTTACTTTGACCATCGCCATTAGAAGTCCAAAAATAGTAAGACAGAGAGCTAGCAAAGAATAGGCAACATGGCAATGCCACATCTGTTTCACAATAGCTTGACAGTAAATGCTTGATTCAAAGCATACTATTAAGACCCCCAAAATTCAAGCAATTATAAAAATGAAATTATAGACACAATGATGAATGACAACAAATGAAATGTTAACAGATCTAGCACCATACAAAAAAATTGATTTTTTCTGATTACTACTTAGGTGATCAGAGCATATGAGGTCCTCGTTGCCTGCTTGCTCTAGATTTTATTAATGCCCCAATATCAGACACCCAATTTGGAAATCAATGCTTACTTCATCATTTTTCTCTGAAGGATCCTATTAATCACAATTGATTTAACAGAAATGAAAGGCTTACCATTAACAAGACCCAGCTGCTGACACTTCTTAGATGAATTATTGAACTTCTAAAAGTGAATTAACTTAACCATCACCAAGACTTATTGTCTGATGTTTCTCATACCAAAGTCAGTGTATTTATAATTACAGAACCAAGTAGTAGAAAGTAGCTCCTTTGCTGCCTCCTCCAACACCACATACACCAAGTAAAAATAAAGCTTTCTAAAGATAAAAATATGAGTTATGCACCAAATTCAGTTAGTTGGAGCTTAGTCTCTAACTACCTTTTGACACCCTGAATCTTCATTTATTTCTAAAACTCATAAGTCATTTCAAGGTTCAGAAAGAGGAAATCCAATTTATAGCAAGTTACATCTTCTGTCATTGAGATTACCACAGTCAAAGATCCCTAGGGCTGACTATGCCCTGCCAGAAAGCCTACAGAAGACTATTATTAATTCCCTTCAGGTACAAAATGAAGATCCACCTTATGAATTAAGATAAAAGTAACAAATATTATGCTATTGCAAGTAGAAGCAGTACTACAAGTCCACCACAAAAGCAGTGTAAATGTACAAAGCAGAAAGGCTAAGTTTAAAACTTGCCATCTGAGCAAAGGGGCTATCTCTGCTCAGAACATAAACTCATCATTTTCCAGTCTAAGAAAGGACTATGCATCACCCAAGGTGAATTCACTTCCTCAAATAAGAGCTTTTGCTCTGCAGGATCAAAAGTTCAGTACCAAAAAAGAGCAGGTTTGGAAGGGCAGATGATCACACCAGCCTCTATTGCAATCCTATGAATGCCTAACTTCAATCCTATGGTTGCCTAACCTCCCCCAAACAGTATGTAATTCCCAAGCAGGTACACTGCTAATAATGTTCTTCACGACTCATCCTCGAGAAGCGGCAATAAAAACCCTGAGTGCCAGTACACTGCCCAGCTGCACTGATCTACAAACACATTACTGTCAAGAGCACAGAGCTGTGCTAGGCAGTATGCTATTCTTCAGCCACAGACAGCAGGACCACAGCTGCCTGGTGATGCAGGCAGAACAACGGCTCAGCTGGAAAACCAGTGAACATTTCAGGTCTTAGTAGACTTTTTGCTAATCTGTACTACCTGGCTGAATATGCCTTCAAAATGCCAGAATGGCAACTGCTTTCTCCTTTAGCATTCATCACACTTGCAGAGGTCAGCTTGATAATACTTACCTCTGCAACTGCTCTGAAGACTTCAGCACAAGACCAAGTTCAGACTCCAGATGCAACACATTCAGGAAATCTTCTGGATTAATAACACAATTTTTTGCTTCCCTTTTATTGTGGAATGGTGAGATAACAGACCTGTTCTATCCTTTTCACACAAGCTGAAAGTCAACAACTGTCCAAAACCACTAGAGCCTCTTCTCAAAGCCCTCAATGGATTTGAGTGCTTTCACACTGCTGGAGGCAAAACACCTGGGCCTTTTTTACCAGGGTTAGTATCTGAGGAAGACAGTCTTGGAGCAAACCAATCACTTCTTGAATACTGTACTTCCCCTTCCCAACCCCCTCCACCTTTTTAACCCCTATCTTACCAGAACTAACCTTAAAATTCTGCTTTGGACATTGGACAAACACTTTAAAAATTAAGAAAAATGGGAAGGAAAGAAGCCTGACAGATAGAGCCTCCAATCTCCTAAGTCTAACTACATTAGGACAACAGGCCAAAATCATGACATTATGATTATTTTAAAAATATTTAGGTACCAAAAATTTTCGATCAGCCTCTTCTCTACAGAATAACACTTTTGAAATGGAGGCTGACTGGCCATAACTGAAAACTGGTTAAATTTGATATCTGCATAAAATATATCTCAGCAAGTAGGTTATAACAACTTTTTTAAAAAAGACATGGACCTTGGCAGATTTCCTGCTTTTCTTACACTCATTCCTTCCAGTACTTCCCACATTGTGAAATAACTCTTAATGCTATAAAGACAGTGCAGACTGCAAAAATTGGTCCTAGTGGTTCCAATGGGAGTAGCGTGGTCAGAATCTGGCATTCAACAAAGTTTCCATTTCTACATAGGTTTCATTTATTTTTCAGTTTAAAAATAAGACCATATTTTGGCATGTAACTAGAGCTGCTTCTGCAACTCAAAAGAAATAGCACTGCTGGCAAGCCTCAAAGCTGTTCCAAGACAAAAAACTGTGTTGGCAGAACTTTTTCTAAAAGTTCTTTTTGACTAGAGGCAGAATTCAACACCAGCATAAATGGAGAAACTTCAGTGAAAACAGTTATGTTACACATTAAGTTTATATAATGCAAATATATTTAGCTGACATGGAATTTAAATTCTGTTGAACCAATTCCGTTTATCTTCTACATGTACATAATAACTAGACACCAAATTCTATAATCATTCTTCTGTGAATACTGTTTTTCCTCCTACATAAATGGTACTGTGCTACTTACAAAGCACCACAACCATGCCACACATTTTTTTAACATAAGAGTTATCCAATTAGGATGTGGTGAAATTAAAGCTGCAAGATCTATATTCCTGCATCAATTACAGGCACAGAAGAAAATAACATAAATCTGACATTTCACAACTTCTGAGGGTTTGATTTTGCAACCTACTTTCTAAAATACCTTTTTTGCACGTCATACTCAAGGGTTTTTTTTAGAGCATGAATACAGTTAACCAATGTGCAGTGGTGCTTCATCAACAAAGATCACAGCAAGACTTGACTCTCAACTCCATTATAGCACAGACAACAACAAAAGCATTCAAATACCTAGACAAAGATGCCCATGCCCTTGGATATCCAAGATATAGCTGGAAGATGGATGGGACAAAGTACTTACGAGGAAACTGCACTATTTTAGATCAGCTGCTGAAAAAAACCAAATTGAGCTTTTCTTGCCAGAGAGAGGGAGAAAGTTACATGACAGTGGTATCAGGCTGCTGAGGTAAGCTGTGGGTTTGAGGAAAGGGTCACAGTAAAGCCCTCTTTTTTACCTCCTGCCTGGGAGATGCAGATTGTTCTGGCTGTGACCATAGAGTGGGCAACAGGAGCATTAAACCAGACTTCAACAGATAAGTGGAAGCATAGTAACTAAAACCCAGCACTTTACAAAGGCTACTGTTCCTTCCCTCAGTGGTTGTGTGACCCCAGCTTTGCAAAGCTCACAATTTTGCCAAGGTGACCCCTCTTTCCTAAGGGACACAGGTTAGAAGAGATAACCTGATTTTTAATTTTCCTTATCTTAAAAGATTTCAACAAAATTTCATTGATTTAGAAAAGAAACGGTAATTTTCATTGTTCGAGAATTATCATCTTCGGCTACAAAGGAGGTGAGAGATCCTCTTGAAGGAAACACAATACAAAGCTTAAATATGTAGGTATTTCTAAAGCCAAGTTCTAAGCACAGCTTGCTTACCCTACTCTAAATACAGTTGACTTAAATCTAAATACATTTGGTTGAGTATTGCATTGAAAATCTTTGGTGTTTTGCCTCTTTCTGTCAAACTGTGCTTTTTTTTACATTTTGTTATACTGTCACCAAAGAAAAAAAATGACAAAGAAATGCAGACTGAATTTATTTACCTTCAGATTCTTAAGAATTTGTATCCAATGTACCACAATTCATGAACTGCTTCAAATAATTCAACTAAGTACATGGAGTAGAGGACCTTTAAAGGGCCCTTCTAACCCAAACTACCCTATGACTCACAACACTTGATTTTAAAAGTGACTCTGCCTACATGTAAGGTATCTTTTCAATAAAATATACCACTTTAGATGTTGATTAAAATAATTCAATAAACAAAAAGAAAGATAAAAGGTGATGCTTATGTTCAGACCACAAATTAATGCAGTTAACTTGACCACCAATATAATTAATACAATGACCAGATACGGAGAGTTAGAACTCCAAATAAACTTAATATGCAGTCACTTTAGGTCTGAAATTCCAACCAGCACTCTCACTGAGAATAAATTACACAAAATTTTCAGAGTAGTGTGCCTAAGAATTTGTGTCACAAAAATCATCAGATCTTCAGAAATTTAAGGCCAGTTTGCCACCATGGATAAGAAAACACATTAATCATGTTTTTATTTCCACTAAAGAAATAATGTACTACAGGTGTTTCAGAAAGACTTTGATTTTTGATAATAAGTGGTCTCTTTCTTTCCATACATTACCAAGTCTAACAGAGGTACACTTTTATTTAGGCTAAATCATACCTTATGGGACACACTTAGCAGGAGGAAAGGAGGACATGCAACTGGCATTTGAGACATATTGCCAGTGCAAAGCTGCCAAAAGCACACAGCAGGGAGCATGTTTTGGCTATCATGAGCAGAATAAGCATGCACTCCTTAACCACTGCCAGCTGGCATTTGTTTCCAAATACAGAATGCTCACTAGGCAGTTTGGAGACTGGACATACTCCTAACCTTAACTATGCTCCCATAAAAACGCGATGCTGAGATACCTCATTAACCATGCCTGTCTCCTAGCTGACTGCCAAATGAGAAAGGCTGAATGACACAGAAAAAGGATACATTTCTCCCTACGCACAAAAAAGTACTTGAAGTATATCCTAACATACTCTTGTGCTTACAGCAAAAGAGAGATTTTAAGTGTGTTGGAAGAAAATTCTGCCAGCACCTCAAAAAGCAGAAACAGTGTCACTCTCTCTTGCGCACAGATAGAAAAAGTGAAATCCAGAGACACGGAGTACCAAGAAAACATAGCAATGTATAGAAAGAGTGGCTGGCACTGTGATTATAAACTATACTATCATGTTTAATACAACCTCTAGCACACTTCACAACAGACGCTCCCTGCTTTATGCGCTGGGGCAGATTTGTGGGTAGAAGATTAATGTCCCCCTCCATCTGTTAATGACTATATAGGTCCCCTGGGCTTTGCACCAAGGGTACTTTGCCCTTAGGATGAAACAAGAAATGGGAATTTGTGTTTGTTACTACACGCGCTCACTATTTCCAGAAACACTACCAATTGCTAAATGTGTATTATTTCAACTTTATCTACCAAAAACATATTTTATCACGGTAGTTCAACTGTGATTCCAAGTCGATTTTCAAAGAGATCAGTCAAAAGGAGAACAAACCAACAGGGGGGCACTTTCACTTTCAAAGTGCTTTCCTGACACACACAGCCTGCATTGGTATTTGCCCTGTAAGTGCTCTATCCTTTAACTTTTCACTACAGTTTCAAAGTGACTCCACTTTTTGGATTTCCCTTTCTCTGTCACTGATAGCCTGCTGTCATGGACCAAGCAACTCAGAAGGAAGAAATGTACCGGAGACTGCCATGCAAAGAAAAGAGCACTAATTAAAGTCTTCATTTCCTTCAGGGCGTTGTGTGAGTGGATTTTAACTTACCCCTATCAACTGTACCTTTGCTCCTGAGAACTGGAGGCAAGTCAGAGGGAGCTTGACACCAGCATAGTCTTCATGGACTTAAGCCAGTTTGATATCCTGGAAGAGGGAAAGAGCAGTTACAAAATGAAGTTCCGAAGGAATGAGGCAAACATAGTCATCACCAGAACAAAGATACTCAGGGCAAAATCAGAGAAGATCTGAACAGTATCTCCAATATCCACAAATGAGAAATCAAAACCACAGTGTTGCTTCACTAAAGTCTCTGACTGTGGTGTCTCAGGTTTGTTACACACTTCCTTTCTTCCTTTTCCCACCCCTATCAATGGCAACACTGACCTCAATTCCATCTCAAGGAAGAAATAGCTGTCCCTGCCAAAATTCCCTGTGAGCATCCAAGTGAATTCCAGGGCCACTCAACCATGTTTACATTAACACCAAGCATATTTAAATAACTTCCCCCAATTTACTCAGCTTAACTTTGGAAAAAGCTGGAACACCTTTGCAGCTGAACCATCAACACGAAAAAATTCTACCCTCTTTTTAAAAAAATGAAATGTGATTTCAGTACATGACCTCTACCAACCCTTTTGAACCAACTAGGCATTGTTTCTGTTAAGCCATTCCTGCCCAACAAGAAAAGCAGGACAAGATAGTAGCCAAGAGATGAAAAGTAAGAAAAATAAAAAAGGAATTGCTCCATATTGTCCTTCTTCACCTTTAGTAGAGAATTTCCTGGTCTCAAACACTACCAGAGTGAAGAGACTGCAGCCACAAAAGACAATTTTTTCTCTCTATATCAGCAGCACTACAAAACAATGAGTGTTTAACTAAAAATGTGCTCCACCTGCCTAGGCCTTGGTACTCATAATATTATTCTGAAAACATTTCTCTACTGGCTTCCCAAATAAGGAAATATACTAAATCACAGATACACACTTAATATTGTTAAAATTAACTGTAAAACCCAACCAAAAAACCCAGCTTGATCTGTATATATTTTACTTTCACATCATGATCTTGTTAGAAACAACAGAGTTGCTACCAGATTTCCCATCTGAATCTAGTGATATTTGGCCTTTTTCTTATGTTTCCTCAACAAGGCATGCATTTCACCTTTCATTTGAAAATTAAAGAAATCATCTTTCCCTTTAATTCCTGTGTACAGCACAGGAAAACACGTTCTGAGTATGATTTAAATAAACAGAGCAGGTAAAAGGGATTCAAATGTGCTAGTATCTCCTGACTAAGTCATGCTCAGGCCCTTTCGGAAGTCTGACTTGGAGCTGAAAAGCTTGACATTCAACGGTAAAAAAATAATAAAAAACATACAGCTAAGAACATTAGAGACAAAAGCAGGACTCAAGGAAGGTAAGGGACAGAGCAAAGAGCTGTGGCTTCCCTTTCCTGTAGGGGTTACAAGATAGCACACGACAGCCTATCTCCCGACTGGCACTCCTTCAACCAACAGCTTGCTTTCCTTACTGTGCCTCCTCAATTGCCATCCTGTGGCCTGCACAGGTAGGCAGCCCCTGGAGAGAAAAGCCACTGAGGTCTGTGCATCCTACGGAGCACTGACCGCAATCACTCAAGCTTTTATACAAGCCCCTTGTACCTCTGCAGAAAGGCCACACTCAATCTGGCCTCCAGAGAAAACACAGCAGCCTAGATTGATAACATCTACTTACACTGCTGCTGATTAGACATATACTGTCTGCGACAGCCTTTCTGAAAAACTGAACAAGAGTCTTAACTTGCGAGCCTGAACCACTGCTAGCACATATAAGTCAAGTACTGGTAGAACACATTTAATGTCAATTGTGAAAAAACCCCAAAAATATCTGTTTGGGGGAAGAGCAGGGGAGTTACTGTTGCTTATTTGTGGAGAAGAAGGGAGGAATGTATCAAGTCTGCACACATACATAGACAGATGTGTGTCTCACACATGGGTACAGGGTAACAAATACAACTTGTTCTCCACTACAAAATTTTCCACTTCAAACATACAGCCGTCGATATATAAAGTTCATGCTATTTCATTGAGATACCTTTTGAATCAATAATGCTGGCAGAATTACAATTCATGTAACATAGATTATTTGGTCATGACTAACACAAAGACAAATCGAAGTCTGAAGGTCAAATCCATGGGGATTTCTGGTGGCATCACTAAGACCTCACACAGATGCTCGAGACAGGTAGTGCTGGTATTTTGCCCATCTTTGCACCAAGTTAGTTCTGAGAAATGACTCAAAAAACAAATGGTCAAACATGACACCACAACTAACAACAGTGAGCAACTCCATCAATGGAGAGTACTCTCATCACAGCAGGAACAAAGGACATGTCAACAGTCAACCTCAGAGAGCTTCAGTAGCCACTCTGACAGGGAAAAAAAAAACCACAGGCAACAAAACAAACGCTTATTTTTTACCAAAAATAAGAGTAATTTCAAATTATGTGGTATATACCTTCCCAGATTTGTAAAGAACTCACCAACAGTACCCATAGCCAAGTCCAGCAAAGACTACCACTAGATATGTGTCACATTTATTTGTCAGAGCTATTCTCAACACACAACAGCAAGACTGACTAGTCAAGGCAGCAGCACCGTGCTGAAGCACTATGCCTGACAACTTAAACTTGTTCCTTTGCATGTGCTCTTCATGCATTTCTATTCTAAATTATCTTGGCCATGAGTATGTCACAAAGGGCTCCTCTGATGCCACAAACAACTTTCCTCAGAATGTAATTTAAAAGACTACTTAGTGTAACTCTTACAATACTATTTTCTCTGTGTGAAATCTTACAGAACCAGAAAAATTTAGGCTGAAAAGGACCTCTAGAGGCCACGTCCTCCAATTCCCAGTCAAAGCAGTGCTGATTCCAAAGTTAGAACAAGTTGTTCAGAGTCTTGTCAAGTCAAGTTTCTAGATCTCCAAGGTCAAATCTTGCAAACTCCACAGACCTCAGGTCAGAGTTTAACCATTTCAATTGTTAACCTTTTTTTCCTTATGCCCAGTCAGAATTTCTCCATTTCTATACATGACAACTGTACCTCATCCTTCTGTACACCTCAGAGAAGAACACTGCTCTTTGTTCCAAAAAAGCCTACTAGGAAATGGAAGGCAACAATTGTCTCTCATCTTCTAATCTCCAGGCTGGGCAAACTCAGATCCCTCATTATCTCCCTGTATGCCATGTACTCCAGACACCAACTGAAACAAGGTGGCTGCTCCAAGTTAAAACTCTTTAAACGATTTATGAAAATGTAACAAAGCCTTTCACAAACTCCACCTTGATCATACAGCATTGCTTGACAGGTCCCCTGACACAGACAGGACCATTGATACCTCAATTTCTGATCCCAGAGAAAGTTCTGAGGACAACCTGGAAGAGCAGCATAAAGGATTCGACAAGATAATGCACTGAGTGGCATCTCAGATCACCTAAACACTCAGGAACAGCACTTTTTTCAGAGTACAAACAGAAAAATATCAACATCTAAAGAAAGTTTAGTGTGGTTTAGAATGTAGCTATACAGTTTCCTGCAGTTGACCCCAGAAAAATAAAAGACATGTGATGTGTAACTTCCTTTGACTTTTCTTTGAACTCTAGATAGAAAGTGTTAAAGAGCAGATTTTTTTTTATTAATTACTTTTACAGTTTTTATTAAAATTTCCAAATAGTACCTAATGCTAAAATATTTGTATGTACCAATTCTATGGGTTAGAACACCCTCTCTTAAAGAAAACCACTTTCTAATCATTATTTCGAGATATGGTGCACTGCATCGCTTTGATGAAATGAGCAGTACCTGCCACTCACTCAACAGTGTTAATTCCAAAGCATTTGCAGAGAATCTAGACATAAGTCAAAACAGACACAAGAAGAAGGGTATGTATGGAAAAGAAGATCTGTTACCCTCGCTGACCTACTGAGAGTACACATCCTTGCATAGCAGCACAAAGCATGTCCTCACAAGCAGTGAATCAGGTTTCATTCAGAGACCCAAGGAAGTCAGCCTTCTATACAACTTCATAGGATGTTCCCCATATGCAGGAATGGGTTTAATAAAGATTTTATTTATTATTTATTTAAAGCTTGTCTTCTATTACTTTGCTACATATTGCTGCCACAGGGAGAAGCTTTTCATATCTACCTAGATAAGACCTAAAACCTCTGGAATCATGACTTCCACATACTCCAACATCCAGCAGCCCCAGACATTAAGATTAAGCTGTGCAAGTTCAAACTCTGTCCCCTTAGAAGACACAGCAGTTCTACCCAAGAACACAATGTGTATTAACACCAAAAAATAGACATGGAACTATTTATACACACAAACACACCTGTATTCATTTGTGCATTCTGTTAGCAGAACTGTGCATACTACACACACACCCCATACTCTACACATAACCTTCGGCAATTTAAGAACAGCAGCAAACACCAGGGTTTGCAGTATTCTGCTTTCGTGATAGAAAAGCCATGGCAAACACGCCAGGGCTGCCGCATGGTGATGGCACCTCTTCAGTGAGCCTGCTGCAACTCTGGGATGGCATGAGCACCCAGCCCCACAGTGCTCTCCTCCAACTCCCCACACCAGCCTACCACACCAGGGACAAGTTGCAGCACTGTCAGAGAAGTAAAAGAGAAACTGATGCCCCTCCAGAGAGAGGCCCCTCTCTTGCACCCAGCATGAACACACACATCAGCACAGGACTCAACTTGCGCCTGAAGTTTTACACATGACCTGGAAAGGTTTTT
Source organism: Oreocharis arfaki (assembly GCA_013398015.1). Lineage (NCBI taxonomy): Eukaryota > Metazoa > Chordata > Aves > Passeriformes > Paramythiidae > Oreocharis > Oreocharis arfaki. The sequence continues at coordinate 263,168 of VZRR01003434.1, read as the reverse complement.
ACCATCACTTGTCTAACAAAAAGAACAAAACCCGCTCTATGTGCAAAGCTTTTTAATGCCTCCAAGACTGGCACTTTAACGTCTCCAGGTTGGGTTTTTTCCCCCCTTCATCCCATCCTCTCCATTTAGCTTACATAGAGACCACCTCTAGAGTGCCATGCTAATTAGCAACAGCTTGCACTCTGTATTAAAACTAAAAATAACCCCCAAAAAAATCTAGTGAAAAGAAAAACTGAATGAGCTCATATGCATTTCATCATTTCAGTAATACTGGTGTATTTTAATTATACTTAAATAATTTTAATTCTGATCTGAGCAGCAGACTAGCTATAATTGCTGAAAAATAAAATTATAAATTAGATGTGAGATATGGTAGAGTCTAATGCCCTACAGACTTGCTATAAAGTGTTACAAAAATATGTACAGCTGTAACCAAAACTAACAATAATAAGCTAACTGTGTGAGGATAAAACAAAGAGGTAAACAGTAGAGAAATGTTCAGCTGGTGTAGCAAATAAATCCAAAACCTACAAAGCATTACTCCAACAAACTAAATAAATATTTAATAAATTTCACTAACATGAGTAGGTCCTAAAAATACGAAAAAACACATTCCTTATAGGTAAATGTCTATTCTAAAATTTTCTACATTTTCCTGTATTTAATTTGGCTTTTTCACAATGGGCCTAGTTCTGTTTTCTTACATCTGTACTTCCTATTTGTTCAGCATTCACCAATCTATCTACCTTGAACACAAACTAAACTATAGATTATAGAAAATGAGAAGTTCAATGACTCTTCCAGTCCTAAAGATATCCCAGTACTGTAGCAAACAGAATACTGCACGTGGGTTTGAGGGAGGGAAATATGATTTACCTGACATTTCATCAGTGTCTTGGGAGTCAAAGATTGTCCCTTATAATATTGAATATTTAATCAGAGCACAACCTAATCAGAAATAAATTACAAATAAGAAAATATTGGACATAATTCTTCCCCAGTAACTTGCCTAAGCTTTAACAATAGTTTGCACTTGCAATATTCATTGCAGTAGACTCCATTATTATAATTAAGATCAGCTAAGCTGTTTTAGGGAATTTCAATAGCTACTGTCTCCTCCTAATAGATAAAAAAGAGAGAGTCGATGATATTGAAAGACAACAGATTTAATGCAGATAATTTACAGAGTTCAATACTACAAAATATCACTGAAACAACAGGTTATTAAACCAGGCAAGATATTAAAGCCTCATGCATAAAGTAACTCCTAGCTGAGAAGGGTAAGAAAAACTTCCACCACTACAAAAAGCACTCTGTAACTGCTCATAACAGCTGGATGACAACGGCTGGACTTTGCATTGTATCCCACTGAGGAGTGGCACCTTTTTTAATCATTGTTTGTATCACCTACTAGGAGAATCCCACCCTGGGGTGCAAAGTAATGGAAAACTAATCTTTGTCTTGAGAATACTTGTATTTCTTGTGTGAAACACCAGTATTACCACAGATCTGGTTGAACCTGCTTGCAAGTTTTGTGTGTCACTTCCGTGTAAATCCACAGAAGTCAATAGGAACTTAGTTTATGCTACCTACCCACCATATCCATACCGACAGAAGTGTGAAAGTGGATGATCCCTTTCAGGCACACCTGGCTCAAACTCCTACTGTACACACCTACAGACACTCACAGTTAGGAATTTGCTGCAATAATTCGTTTATTTCTACAGAAATGTGGATATGTGAGAACATTGAGCCTTCTACACCTCACCCACCACAGAGACCCACTACCCCCAAAACAAGCTCTATCAATAAATCCCTTTTACTACCGACATAGACAAAATTACCTCAGCAGAAGGTCCTTGGTGGTGCCACTCTTTCTGACTGGAGAGAAATTTTTACACAATTTTCATGTGTAACAGAGACACTTTACCATACTGCTATCAGGCTGAATTAGCCATAAAATACAAGAGGACTGCAAGACCTCTGCAAGAAGGTGCAAAACAGATGCAAAGTACCCCAAAGTGCAACCATCTGCGGTGGAGCCACTTCGCATTTTTCACAAGCACACTTGGTCACACGTAATGACAACCCAGGTTGAGGCACACTCATTTACCAATACTGTGGCACTACTATACAAGGACAAATCCTGCAACCCTTTATCTAGCAAAGCATATTTCGCTGGAAGCTGACCCACATAAAAAGCTGAGGATCAACCTTCTCTGATCATTAAAACAGACACAGACAGATGCTGACACATCAAGCTCTTACCCAGAGCTTGGTTCATAAAGGAATGATTTAATTAATATTTTAAATCAAAACCAACTTTCTTGGTTAAAAAACAAAGCACACGCTAACTCTTGATGCTCTTATTTTAAGAGCAATGTTTTTTTATTCAGTTTTGCTTCCAACTCTTCCCAAATGACATAACCAGAACTGCAAACAAGTGATGTCCACATAGCAACTTCTACCACAATGACACAACTGATCTAAATTTACATTGACACCACTTTACCTTAAATCAGCTTCTCCCACATGCACAGGCTTTTGCACTAGGTATCCAGTTCCTTCAGTCAGTCATAGCATCATACATAATTTACTTATGCTTGCTAAACTTCCTCATGAGAACTCTTCCAAGAGAAAGCAATAAAGAGCAGCCTCAGCGAATTTCCTTTCCTTGGACTGTTGCTGTACTGTCCTGGTGGGCATCTTTCGGATCCAGCATCGTCCTTGGACAATAATATTTTGTGTTGCTCCATTAACTACTTTGTTTTCAGAATCCATGCTATTGTTCCCCTCTCTCTTCAAAGCATAAAGTTAGACCGCGTTTATTGTCAGTAATTTAGCCCTTCATATTTTGTTACACATAGCTTGCTTAAATGCTATCAAAAGCACGTCTCAGCCAAAGGCAAAATATCAACACTATCCAAAGCAGCAAAATTCTGCCACGGATGCAAACGACCAAACTGTCACTCCACATACAAACAACAGTGTGCCACTAGAAAACACCAAAAATGCATAAAGAGCATCCCTGTTACCTCCTTGCATCAGTGCCTGTGACAGACACACACACTGCCCAGTCTTCTGTATTTGCTGAACATAGATCACTCCCTGGCAGGCAGAAGGGATACCGCAGACCCCCACACCGCCAGCCTCACTCACCCAGAAGTAATCCCTGCTCCAGCCGCACAGCTCAGTGCCACCGCGTCCCAACAATATCCTCCGGCGAGGAGAGGAGCCGCAAACCTGAACTTTCACTCCCAAAAGGCGCAGAAGAGCGGCCCTGCACGCCTGCCCGGCCGCTGCCCGAGTTACTGGGGCACAGAACTAGCGGGAGGTGAAGCGCGCAGCCGGCTGAAGGACGGGCACCGCGGCTCTCCCTGCGCAGGAATCTCACTCACAACGCGCACATCGCTGAGGCTTTGCCCTCACACACCGAGNCCACTGCACAACAAGCGCTGCCGAGACCCCTCGCCTTGTTTTAACCACATCTGCAATCATCAAGTTTTTTGGCTTTTTTTTTTTTTTTAATTTTCCGCCAAAACAGCTGTTCATTCAGGCCAACACCGCCCAGCAGGAGAGCAGCCGCAGCGGCGGAGGGGGTGCCGAGCTGACAGGGTCCCGAGCACAGCCCGGCGCTCCACGTTTCCAAACCAGCCCCCGACGCGCCTCGGGCGCGCTTTTGTCTGCGGACGAGAAGGCACGGAGCGCCCAGGCGCTGCCGCCACATCACCGCGCTCACGGGCT
>VZRR01003434.1:167483-259237 GCA_013398015.1 Oreocharis arfaki | reverse complement strand
CCGCGGGGGCTCGCGCGCCCCCTTGCCGCGCGCGGGGCACGGGGGGAGTGGGGCGCTTCCCGCCCGCGCGGGCCGGGAGGCGGGAGCGGGGCTCCCTCAGGCGCGTTTCCCGCTCGGGAGCTCCGCGGAGATCTGTGATGGGGGGCAGGTGCGGGGCGGGACAGGGCACGGAGGTCCCCCTGGGCTCGCCCCCCTCGTCTCCGGACGCTGTCAGGAGCCTCCCAGATGGAGTGCGGTCGCGCCCGGTCAGAGCAGTCTTACCCCCTCCCACCGACCCCTCACCCCCCGAGTGCTCTGCGTTTTGACTGCCCTGCCCGAAGCCTCTGGATAAAGTTTTTCTTCCATCGGACTCTCAGCCCGGCCCTCTCTTGTCACACCTTCAGTGCCGGTGTGCTTCCTCTTGCCTTGACGGCTGCAGGGACTCTCCATGCCTTCTGCAGGTGTGTGGGCCCGATGGGCAGCGGAGCATGCAGTGGGAAGCGTTCAGTATTCCTGGTAGGGAAGAAATCCCGAAAGAGGGAGAAAAGATGGACAACGGGCTCCAAGCCTTCCATCCCAGCAGTACAAGAACTGACTGGGCCTTCAGCTGCCATTCGTCTCAGCTTAGAGATTGCAAAGTCTTCAAGAGCTAAAAGAGGCAAAAACACCCTCTATTCAGATTTCTGACAGCTGTAATGAGCGCAAGGAAGAATTATGTAAACATTATTAAGTGTTAATAAACACATGTCAGCGTTAGGCACTCTTGTGTAGAAATGTTGGTAAAAGCCACGGTGAAAGCTTTATTCATAATGTCTTTTTAACTTTATGTAGCTGGTGTAATAGGCCCTGTGCATTGCTGTTGCCTCGACGGAAAATCATTACCCAGTAATGGATGAGCCAGTTCGGAAGGAGTGCCACTGGGATACTGCACACTTTCATTCAAAGATGCTATGTATTAGAGGAAGTAGCAGGAGGCCTGCCAACTTTCCCAATTTAATTATTAAACTGTCAGTTCCTGACTCCTTGTTTCAACTTCCTGAGGCAACATCTGGCTGTAATAACAAAAATAAATAAATAAAATAAAATTTGATCATTCACTCGGCAGCATTCTCTTTGCAATGCCATTTTTACAGCAACTTTTATGAAAAGCTCAATATGGGGGATCTGGACCCGGCATCTCTCTGAACTTCCCGAAAGCAAAGACAAGAACAGTTTCAGCTGTGATCCTCAAGGCAAAGCTGTGCAGAAGGCTATATCATATACTTGAGCCTTTTTTCAACGTGTCTGGTGGTGTGCGTTTTAATCTTCCTAATCCTTCTTTTATTCATAAGAACATCAGCGGGTTTTTTTTCACTGCATGAATCTGCATGATATGACTTCGGGAGATAAGAAAAAAATCTTTCACTAGCCAAGAATTTTTGCATTTTCATCAAACATTGCTTCGAAAGGGTAATGTTGGTTTCAGGAAGAAAAAAAAAAAAGCCGTAAAGGATATCAGATTTAAATGTTACCAAATGTGAGCAAAACACTGAAGAGAAGTTTTAAAATATCTGAGACTGCGTCTTCACGTGTTCTTTGGATCTGTTTCATATGATGTGACAGCTTCAGCTCGCGATTCGTTATTGCAGTGGCTTTTGGAGCTGAATGCCTCTTTTTTTCATATCCTCACTCAAACACACGCACACGCTTACAAAAATATGTATCTATATATGTACACATGCACACAGAGAGACAAATACAGAGTGACTCAGCTCTGCGTTCTACTTGCTCGATCAGTTTTCAAAGCTTCAGTACTGTTCCCTTGCCTTATTTAAAATGCCTAAAGCCACCTTTCCCACATTGCTTATTTCAGTGCTGGGGTACAGAGTCTTTGACAAAGCTGGGCCATCTACGCTGCCTTCTGCAGGTCACCCTCTCCGAAAAGCCTTTCTGCAGGTCAGGAGGTCAGCCCTTCCATTAATCACACAGCAGCTTGGGATTCAGCGCTCACCCTGCACCCTCGTCCTAGGGAATCCTTGGAGACCTTTTTCCTGGTGGTCGCTTGGAGCTAAGGAAGGAAATCAAGATCTGGAGGCAGAGGTCGTGCAAGCCCCCAGTGAGATGGTACTGGGAATGCTGTGGGGTGACCACCATCACCCACACACTGCACAGTGATTTGGTCTGCCCTGTGCTACGCGCCGATAGGAGTTGTAGCAACTCTGCTGGTAAGTACTAGTCAGCCAAGTATGGCAGCAGTACCTAATTCAGTACCTCCAAGTATAACTCTTTCTCTAGTGGTCCCAGAAAAAGCACACCCGCTTTTCTCCCTTCCATCAAGAAGTCAGGTAGAGAGATCAGAAGAGTCTGAAGTCAGTGTTGCTGTCTTTTGGGCTTCTGTCAGATATGTAACATTAGGTCCTTGGTTTTCTTCCTCAGAAGTTTCCTTCTTCTCATAGCTTGGAGGAACTTCTGGAATATTTTATTGATTTCTTAGCTGCTCTGCACTGGAACTCCTCATAATTCCTTGCTTCCTAAGGCTTCCTCGGGTACTTTTTCTTTTGTATCCCCCAGTTCAAGCAGCAGAAAAGCTAACTATCCTGTTAAGTAGGTCAGCCTTTCTTAAATCGTCAAAAGAACTCTGGATAATCCTTTCATACCTGTCTCCCATCTTCAAGTGAAATGACTATGCCTCTTAAGTTGTCATAGGATGGAATTGAGTACTTTATATAAATTCTATTCAAGATTCTCCTGTTTTCCCTACAGTTCATGACAGATCAGTCAGACTCTTCCTTTAGACTGTAAAGAAGAAAGAAAGTAGAGAGAGGGGAGAGTGTTCAAAGTGGATTTTCTGGTCAAATTCTATTTAACATTTTTTCTACTACTTGCCAATTCCCAGGCCTATGGCTCAGAATTATTTTTAGAAAATCCACCTGGGATTTAAAAAAAAAAAAAAAAGAAAGAAACAAATCCTCAAAACAAGACGTTTGAAAATGCTCTGGACCAAAGCAATGTTTCCAAGACAGCGAAGACTACCCTGTGACCAGATGCACCTTTGAAAACTTCTATAGGAAGTAGAATTTGTGCTATAGGAAGGAAAATTTGTGCTTGTGTACATTAAGGAGTCTATCATCAATTTCCCTACTTTTTGCTCAGGGGATCTCTTGACAACATCTGTACCGAATCTGAATTCAGAAGTAAAGAGGAAACTATGCAAAAAATGAGCAAATCCTTCATGAAAAGAAGGTCAAGAACAGTTTAACACAGAGAATTTCACAATCTGTTGGAGAAGGTCAATAGCATGATGGATAAGACTACAGCAGATGTATTTGTATATTTACAAATGTGAAAGAAGAAATTAGGGTCTTATTAGAAGTAGCAGCTGTTAATTGCCAGCCTCACATATAGACACAGGTTTGGAGAGACTGTTAATTAACTGAGTGAAAAACTAGAGGAGTTTCAGCTCTGAGTTACTTGCCATAGCCTTAAGAGGTTTGGTGAGAGACTCTGTTTCTTGGGTGGATCCCAAGCTGGATAATATTTGTTGGCTATATGGAGGCAGTGATGTCTATCTGAAACAGAATTGCCTATGCATAAGGATGTGCTGATCCACTAGGGTCAGCATCAGCAGCTATTAAAACAAGATGACATAAAGAGCCTCTCAGATATCTGTTTTCATATAGTCTGGAGACATCAGCTCATACAAAACTGCAAAATACTTGAGGCTCAGAATCTAAAATTGCTTTCCTTAATGAAAAGCTTCCTTTACTGAAAGGAAGAAGAAATCTCCTGCAGGATTTGAAGCGTCAGCTGGCAGACAAGAAATCCAGAATCCCACTAAGCTTGGGGCACACTTACATGAACATTTGTTGCAACAGCTAGCACTCACCTAAGGATTTGATAAAAATCCCAAGGTGTTAATAATAATAACAATTCAGTCCCTAGCAATATTCATAGGTTGTTGGTTGGGTTTGGGTTTGTTTTTTTTTCTGCAAGATACTGGTAAGAAGGAACATGAAGTCTGTGCACAGAATTTACAGCATTAATTTTGTGTCTGCCATGCTTACTAGGTAACAGAGATGATATTTTACCTTTAGAGATGAAAAATAAAGCTGTGGTGCACTCAGACCATCATGCAATAATAGCTGATGGTGGCAGCTGAGATTATAGGAGCATCTGCAGCCACAAATACTCAGCTGGGACTCCTTTAGGCTTCTGTGTATCATCTGGTCTTCTATTATCTCCTTGAGAATTGAACTAAGCAACACATGGGTGCCATGATTTTTGAATGCTTGATAAAGGAAGTAAAAATTAAAGCTAATGAAAAATCCAACCAGTATAACTGATACTGTAAAACCTCCTCTACTGAGCTCGGTAATGTCTTAACAAGGGCATGCATAAAAGACAAAGAGGAAAGGCGTTAGAACAGCTAACCCATTTGTTACCTGAGAGTTCTCTTCAATGGTAATGAGAAGATTGGGAGAGATAATTTGGTGCATTGTGTTTAAAGAACAGCTCCTCGAGGTTGTCCCCGGGATGGATTGGCAGGGAGTATCAGGTTGCAAGTGTACTGATAAGACAGCATGAAGAACATGGGAGGAGCATTTGGTGGCGGGAAAAGAGGTTGTAAAGGTCTCTAAGGAGTTAGGATGTAAAATTGCAGAAAGCGATGTCAATTTGTAACAAATCCTGTCACGTTGGCATATAATCAGTGACTATGAGCCGGAACCCTGATTACAGGGAAAAAGTATCGGGCAGAAAAATTGTTACAAAAACGGAGGTAAATAAAGAGATCTGGGTAAGATACTTAGTGGACTTAGCTAATAAGGAGAAACTCAACTTGGATGGAGAAAGAACAAAAATGTAAGTTAAGGAAAGACACAGCTCTAAATCAAGCTGTGTTTGTATTTCTGGATTTGTCCCATACACTTATGATAATGTGTAATCCCTCCAAGATTTCTGCTAGATCTTTTCTTGAGGGAAGCTATGCATCTACTAGCAGATCGGTGTTATTTGAGGGTCTGAAATTAACAGTGAACCCAAGTATTTGACTGTAGAAGTGAAGTACTTCAGTCTTGCAGAGGTCCTTAAGGCTCATCACAGTCCGTATGGAATTCACAGAGCACATGGATTACTCTGTGGGCTACTTTACAAAGCACCACCAGGAAGATGTTACCAGAAATAATGAGTAGAAATGAGTTTTGCTGATAGTATGTAACAGCAAAGTGAGCTTCATGAAAGGATTTGGAACCCAGCCACCAAGGGATGAAAGAGCGGGGACAGTTGCACGTATGCTGGTGAAACATCGCATTGCAGTTTGGTCCTGCGGGCTGCATGTTCTGGCAGAGGAATCCGAATGGCTGCTATAAGTCAAAGCTTTAGACATCTTCAGACAAGTATGAGCTAGTGTCTGTCCTGCAAGTAATGGAAGGGATGTACTCTGTAAATCACATCAGTGATCCAACCTTAGAGTTCTGATCAGAGAAGAACAACAAATCTGTATTACAAAGGTCCCTGTGTCATCTTTTTAAGTAATACCACTCAGCCCTCAACAATCCAATACTGTTCTGATAAAATTATTTTTGGATTCATGCTTCCTGAGATACTTTCTTATTTATCAAAAACTGGCAAAGACTTCTGCACCTGCGCAGGTGCCAGATGCAAAAGACTTTTATGTTAGGGACTTGGGGTAATATTTCAAAAACCAGACCAATATATGAGTCAAATGCAAGCCCAACACAGGATAAAAAAAAAAAAAAAAAAAAAGGAAGGACAGTAATAATAGTTAAAATGCTGCAACCAAATAGTGGAAGACTGAATCTAGAGTAGAACTTTAAAAAATTGAAGTTTTCAGCATAGCACATGCCCAACTACTGGGCCTGGCCCATAAGTTACGTATTCTCTATTGCTCTATAATTGTAGTAAAGTACACTGTACTACAATTGTAGTCTCAGTACACTGAGAATAACTACAACATTGATAATCTTGGTAGATGGTGGGTTTCCTGGTTTTCTAGGAGTTTTTACAATTTTTTTTTACAAGTTTTTGTGTTGCTGGTTAGAATTCTTGTAAAGTTCAAGAGATAAAAAACTGTAATAATCACTGCAAGCAGTCACAGGAATATATGTGTCTCAAAAAATATGTAATTTTTAAGTGTATGTATATATATGTACGTATGTTATAATAGTAATATTAATTCCTACCAGAACATGTTGAAGTTCTTGTTTGCAGTGTCTTAACATGCTTCTCCCTGGCTCTACTTTCTGAATTCAGCCTCTAGGGCAGATGTTCAGTCCTACAATCACTTTTGAAATGACATTCTTGTAGTCTAACTCCTAAGTAAATAGTGTGGAGTACAGTGTGGAAGGGTAGTTTTAGGCAATTTATTTTAACAGTTGTTTTCTTATGGATTTCTGCATGGATGTATGTATTGCACCTACCTCCCCCAGGACCTCACATGTCAGCAACAAATATTTCATGTAATAGAGAATCAAGAGTGGCAATTGAACCCACATTGTATTGTTCTCCAGTGTTATCTCGGACATGTCGCAAGTGAGTAGCATGGCTGAAGGAAAAATTAACAGGTACTCGACTGGTAAAAATACTGCAGGTCCACTGCTGCTCTAAGTTGTTGGTTCCTCACAGGATCTGCTCTAGGTTTGTAAGCAGTCCTGCAGAAACTGCTGAGCCAGAGGGCATGATTCATGGACTGGAAAATAGGATTCTGGTCTCCTTCTGGGTAGGTATCTGAGGGTTAGGAAAGATACCCTAGGGCATCTCATATTGTCATTCAACACTTACTTTACAGCAAGACTTTAGAGTCTCTAACTTCGAGTCAATTTTTACACAAAGTATCTAGATGCATTCTGGCCTTTTTTTTTCAGGGGGTCACATTGAATCTTAAGTATTTCATTCTTTTCTGCTTATCTGGAAATAATTATCTCCAAAACAATACGAACAAGTTAGCAAACAAACAAAAATACCACTAGTGTGTTTGTAATTGAGACCTTAGGCATAATTGTTTATCTGTGGAGGATAAAACACAGCTATTTATCTATGTTAACCTTTGACTACTTTGTTAGTCACATGGAACAGCTTATTAAACAAGAAGGGGTGATGTATAGAGGTAACAGCTACTCTGAGGAGGTTTGCAAATTCGTGCTGTCACTGTTTCCCTCAGCCCAATGAGGTCAGAGCCTTCTAATTAAATTCAGTGAGTTCAGCCTTCAGTCTGCATTCTCAGTTGTCATAAACACAGTTGATATTTGTTATTATTTATGCCGTAGTACTTTTCCCAGAGTGTTTGGGTTTCGTGCATATACAGGAAGAAACACACTTATTGCTATGGGGATAATATGTGCCTTCCTGACTCGGGAAAGTATCCCTCTGACCACTAGGCTTGCTAAGCATTACTGAGTTTCATCCATTGCTCATATCTGACTGTAATTTACTGTGGAGCGTTCTGCTATAGCTTTCTATAAAGACTAATATGAAAATTGCATTGAATCGTATTCAGAAATGAAAATAAAGGGGGAAGGAATGAGCACCACCAGCTCCACAGGCTCAGCTGAAAGAGGCACCCCACCTCTGCCGGCTGACAGGGCCAGTGCAGTGAGAGCTCCCTCTTCCGTTGCAGATAACTTTCGTCATCAGGCGTGCCGTCATTTTAACCCCAACATCTGGTTGTCTGCTAGATTTTGTCTTTGCCCTACTTAACTTACATTTCCATTTTTAATGAACGTTGTTCTGTTCTGTTCTTTTACTGCTTGTTACTGTTTTGCTCTGTGGCATTGCTTGGACTTTCTGTTGACTAACACAAAAATCAATATCTCTTCTACAGAAAAAAATCTGAATAAGATGAGTGCAATAATGCAGTCATCAAGGCACAATTTTAATTTAAGTTAAAAAACAAAACAAAATAAAACAGGAATGTACAACATACTCAGACGAGCCTTCTCTATGGCCGGTTGTAAGAAGGCATCTTTGGCATTTACGATCTTGGTGAAGGTTAGTTTAAGATGTCATCAGTTTTTGTAAACATGGAATATACTTCTTGGAATTATTAATAATACACGAGATTGTTTTTTAGTTAAGGAATTTATTTACTTCTTTCATCTCAATATGCTTACAAGGTGAGCATGAAACTTGTCTATCTGACAAGGTCCAAGCACATGAATGAATTTTTAACACTTGGCTTTCAAATGCAAAAAAAAAAAAAATTTCAGTAAGAACTATTTATGTTGGACATTACTATCTCCCATTAATCTGCCTTCTTCTGTGGTGTTATGTCCTTCTCCTTTTTTCCCATCTGACTGGTTCATCAACTTCAGTCTTTAGGGAAAGAAGAGTCGTTTACTAAATGCTTCCACAGCCCATAGCACAGAAGGGTCTTGACCTGGCTGGTCTTTGGCCTTAGAATATTTTACAGGAATTTGTTACTTATTATTCTTGTTTATAATATATCACAGAAGACTTACATTGTTCTCATGTTGTATTGAAGGTTATTTTTTATTCCAGTTAAAAATGTCTTGGTTGCTCTCAGAGTGCCAGGTTGATGATACATCAGATTCTGCAATGTGTGACACAGATAACACAGTATGATGGTTGTGTTACAGTAAGACATGAGGAAATAGTGCAGTACTTTGAAGTCTTTCAGTGACAGCACAAATGACACACCATGATGACATTTTGGTTTTGTTTGGACTCTGCTGTGTAGCAAATGTCTGATACAAAAAGCCTGGGTTTGTCTATAGGCAGTTACAGTACTACCATCAGTGCATGCTCCTGTGTGTTTGCCTTCCTTCAATTCTGACCAAGGATGAGTGAGCACCATTTTGAATACAAAGGCACTTCAATTTTCGTGCTTATTCAATCCTGGACCTCTGCTGAGACTATGCTAGTAAAAGTGCCACATATGAAAATGGTTTTATGATACATGTTCGTCCTCAAAAAGTCCAGCTGCAATAGTAACTGATGTGTCCGATGATAGAGCATATTTGTGTGTGAGAGTGAGTGAGTGTATGTATTTTAGGAGGACTCAAACAAAATAATGGAAACAGACACATTATTTGAATATTTATCCTTTTATGTTTGAAAATTCTGGACTGTGCAACCAGCAATTTCTCTGCCTTGCCACAGTGTGTTTTAAGTCTAAGCAGCCACAAAATTCTCTGACCACTCAGATGACCAAATTCCTTCCTGAGTGTAGGAGTTCAAGTCAGCTCCACTGTCTTGTATTTTTACATCCACAAATTAATGAAAAATGCTGCATTTTTCATTTAATAGTGTTGCCTTCTCCATTTGGTTTTATTCTATGCCAGTGAAAACATCTTTGGAATTTCTTAGAAGTAATGTGCTGAGAAAAACAATGGTGAGATTTCAGAAGTTTATATCCTAAATTTCCAGGCAGGGAGGCAGGCAGTCAATATAATAGTCATGAGTCTTTCGGGAAATAGTTCTTGACCACAATGGATATTTAGGATTTCATTTCTTCTCGAAAACCAAAGAACTAGAAAGAACTCTTCCTCCTTTTCAAGTTTCACGTTTCGATTTACATCTATTTAAGTCAAATTCAGTTCAGTTTTCTCCACATATAAAGCTGACACAGCTGCACTATCCTTTTTGCCAGTTCTCCTTACACATTAACTTTTTAATCCAGTGGCTATCTTCAATTAAATTTGTCAAAAGTCTCGAAGATGTAAGTTGTTACAAGTTCTGTGGATTTCTTGACTAGGTGGAGAACAGAGGTGTTGCTGTTGCTGCTGCTGAGAGAAGGAAAGTCTGTTCATGTGGGATTTGGTGTTTGGTAGCACACGGGCCCACGGCCTGACTAACCACTTAGCAACTGCCAGCCAGTCCTTGCAGACTTTTCTTCACCTGGAAGCAAAAATAAAGTATAGAAGGGGGACACAGGAGGGAGCTGATGGTCTGGTGGATACATCTGGGAGGTTTTGCAGGCGGTGAGTTAATGATCTGAAAAGAATAAGGGCAGAAAGATAAGGGAGAGGCAACTACAGGTACAACAGCAGAGGGATTTATGAAAGAGGAAAGCCAGCTAGCAGAGGTGATTTTGGAGAAGATGTAGAACACTAGTTTATAGGAAGCAAGGCTGTCTTAGTACTGTTGTTACAACCTGCTTACTGTAAATGTAATTGCTTGTAGACAATAGAAGACAATAATTGTAAATTACAAAATGTAGTGCATAAACTGTAATTTATATATAATATGAGACAATATCCTCCCTGTTAACAGGCTTGAAGTTTAATGTCTTACTAGATTATCATGCCAATAACGAAGTTTCGTTATTTAAAAGAGATACATTATGGGAAAAACAATCATAGCAGCAGTATTCAAGTAGTTATCCACTCTGCAGTTTTCCCATGTTTCCAAGCTGTTAGTTGTTTTAAAAGGAACTATAATTACATTAAATACTTCCCTGTGTTCAAAAACTGAAATTGCTTGGCTTTCCACAAGATTATTAACCTTCAGTATACATGGGTGAGGTGTTCAGTGTAAACACAATTAAAAAAGAATACAGCCTAGTCAACACTATCTCATTAAAATGATGACTGCACAGCACAAAACACTGAAAGAAATTTCTCTTTATATAAACTATTGAAGAATATTCATTTACCCATAGCTCTACACCTTATTTTATGGTATAAATTTAGTTAGAGTACCTAGATTTTCCTTTCTCTATCTCAAGACAAATACTTTGTCTTCTCAAAACTAACTAATTTTACTAGTGGGACTAGATCACTTTACCAATAACATGCTGGCAGCTCTAAGGAATAATACACTATATTCAGATCTAAGGGATCCTATATAAATACAGTGTTGTCACAGAAGAATATCTGACTCTCAATTCCCTCCATCCCATCTTGCTTGTTTGTTTCTTATCTAAGAAACATCATATTTAGGCTAAATACTAGAAAAAGGTTCTTGGTCTAGAGGGTGGTTGGGCAGAGGAACAGGCTCCCCACGGAAGGGATCTTAGCACCAAACTTGACAGGGTTCAAGTGATAACACTCTTGGGCACATGGGGTGACTCTTGGGGCTGTCCTGTGCAGGGCCAGGAGTTGTACTTTGGTGATCGTTGTGGGTCCCTTCTCACTCAGGATATTCTGTGATTCTGTGATATTTGCTAAAGGAAGGAACCCAGAAGAAGAAAGTATCCTTAAATGTGAGAGAGCTATGGTCAACAGCAACTAAATTTTACCACCACTGGAAATCCAAGATGCACAGGTCCAGAATAAAACGAAGAACTTCCACTCCAATAGTTAGATGAGTGGGTGAGCACCTGATAAGGAGTCTAGATATATGATAGTTTTCCCCATCAAGAGTGATCCAAGAGTAATTAACAAAGCAGTTCGTTTTTTTCTTATTCAGAAGACAGTGGTGAATATTCAGGGACATTCTTGCTGAATGCCAGCCCACAGACTCCCTCTGGAAACCAGTAGCTATAAGAAAATAAAGGTATTCATAAAAATAGCTAAGGAGAGAACAGGAAGACATGGGCAGTCAATCTCAACAACAGATAGAAACAGAAATAAATGTCATGAAGGAATGGAAAATACTTTTTCTCCCTGAACAATGATGCTAGCAAGAGAAAAGTTATGCTCACAAATAATATACATGATAGCAGTAAAATCAAAGATATTTGGGAGAATGAAACACTTCCTTTAAACCTTTTGCTCATTTTCTCTTATGTATTTTTAATATGAGAGCAATAGAAATTACATTGCCCAGACAATGCAAGTAACATTTTCCTAGGATACAGTGCTGTAGAATTTGTGTTCATATCTGTATAACTGATTACAAACCTTTCTTTCCTCTGTCTTAAAAAAAAGGCTGTTTTAAGTTAAGGAACTTGCTGTATAATAAAGAAATTTACTTTATGGTTAGACAGAAAATACTGTTTTGTACAGGGACATCTTATACTACATATACCATTTTGATTCTCAGAATAAAGTCTTGCACTGGACTTCATGCAAAAGGATAAATTCAGAACATTTTCTAGTCACCACAATAAGGATGTATTTAAAATGTAGGTACAAATTCATGCATTTTGGTCTATGTCTGTGGAGCCAAAGTGAGGTAGGCTTACAGCAATATTCAGAAAAGCTCACTTTAAATGCCCCTTTTCATCAGTGACCTTTCCTTTAGAATTTCTGTGATAACACTTGGGGATATCACATTAAGTTTCTTAGTATAAAATTGAGCACTGAACAGACTTTTAGAAAGATTATGGTGCTAGAGGGATATTTAACGGTGAAATCACTTACTGTAGTACTCATTTCTGAGAGCAAAGGTCTGAAGTGAAATGAATTTGGTGATCTTTGATTAGTCCTCGTTGGGCAGAGGTCCATGTCTGAAGTCAGCTATGTGTATAATTAGGTATAATTTTTACATCTGTTCAATAGAGGTTAATTGAACTATCATAATAATTGAATTCCAGTACTTCTGATTTTTTCTATTCCAAGTGTTCCTGTGAGATCAAAGCCAAGTATTCATCATCCAGCACATTTGTTGGAAATTCCTGTTGCATTCGGTTTTTAGTTTGTGGGTTGATGCAGGGCATTGGCATTTTTCAAACGTTTAAGCACAAATACAGATTCAAGCCTCCAAAATAAACAAGTGAAAGAGCAAAATACATGCTACGCGTACATTGATTCTATACTGAAAATTCCTCATAACCTAGAGAAACAGTCAAAAGCAGATAGGTTACCATCTGACAAAGCTGGAAAGATCTAATAATCCTACTCATGTATTTTACAAGAATTTAATTCTTCTTGTGGTGGTATTTTAGATTCAGTTTGTATTACACATATTGAGTAAGTAAACACTGTGCATTAATATTGAGCCTGAAATAAGACTGCTTTATTTTCTTCCTACAGTCACAGGTGTGCAAACACATGACAAAAGCATATGCATGAATGCTGTGTGTATTTACTTTTCTGTGTATGCAAGCACTTACACACATTTTACAAGGTTACTGTTCACTCACTCAGAAAACTAACAGGGTTTTCTTCTACCACTTTCTTATGAGGAAAAAAAAAAATAGACAGGCACCGTGATGAACTGCACCCAATTATACATTCACCTGGGATCCAACATTATTGGATTATTTTTGGCTCACTACACTTGTCAGACCTACTCTTTTTTAAGGAAACATTTTATTTTCATTTAGTGACTTTAGCATTTATGAAGAATACAGACTTTGATATTGACATTCTCTCTGTCCATTCAAACAGGCAAGGTACTGAATAAGTTTTCTTTCACAGGACAGGAAGAAAAGATATTCTCCATACCCATATAACTATAGGCTTCTCACAGAGGACTGTCCACAGAGGTGTCAGAGATGGTCAAGGGATGCAATTTCACCGGAACTACCTCAGAAATTAGACAGTTTATGAAAAATAATAACAATTAAAAATATTCCATCTGAAAATATATTTTAAAAGAAATTGGAAATACTGCCATATTGTCTCCAGGGTTTTATGAACATTAAGCTTGAATGACCCTGATCTGTCAGCTCACTGGACTACTTCTCTCATGGTACACAGGTTTGATATTAGCAGTGTCTCGCTTTGGCGTAGCATGGGAGTTTTGGGAGTTGCTATCTCTCTGGGGAGTCCAGCTATGGTGGAAAATAGAGGCAAGGCACAAATATATCACAATTACTAAGTTACAAATTCAATCTTTTATTGCATTAATCCCCTCAAACTGTTGAACTTTTTGGTGATAAATTATTTCTTTTTTATCTAAAAGTGTAAGTCTCTGAAGAAGGTTTGGTTATCAATCCATTTTACTTTTAACTACCAAATAATTTACTGAAGAAAGTTTCATTAGTGACCTATTAGACAACAGACTGGTGTTACTACCCGAATTAATCCGAGTCTGTAACTAGTCGTGTCATAAACTTTTAGACTCAGGCTGGTCTACTGATTGCAGTGGTCTTTCTGTTTAAACAACCAGAATCAAGAACAGTGCAGAGTTTCAACAGTGCAGAGAATGCAGGTCTGATCCCTACAAACACACTTAACCTTTTTTGCAACTAAATCCCATGAACCAACTTCAGTGGTGCAGTGAAGTTCATTGTCTGCTAAGTCATTGTGAATCATAAAGTCCCCATTTGTGTGGTATAAATCAACATAACTATTCAACAATTAAATCTACAATGAATATATTTTTTAAATTGCCAAGCATTATGTTTCATTTTACAAGCTTGCACATGCATTCTTTACAGCCTACTGTCGTGTAATGCTTTATAAATGATACTTGATAAACAACAGCTGTATAATCTTAGAAATATTCATCAAGAGGCACATATATCCATGGTAAATCACTTTTGACTTGTACAGTGCTGGTGGCTGGCATATATTCTCCTAACTGCTTGCATGTGGAACGTAATAGGACATGGCACTATGCTTCTATGAGACAAAAATACATTCAGAAAACATACTTGGGTATCAATTGCAAGCAAGAATGAAAAACATTTGTCAAGTGCACAGTTGCAAAGTGTAAATCTCACAGTAGATGCTATATTTATGCAACACCACTATGCATATTTTGCATAATAATGTTTATTTTTAAATTGGACTTCATTGCACTAATTTTCACAGTTTATTGGCACTGAAAACCAAAGCTTGGAGAAGATGTAGTATCAGGGACTGGCTTTGCTCTCCCATAAATTAAACCAAGCTGCAGCTCTTGTATTTATCTCAGCTGTTAGAGTTCTACTAATTCCCTAGATTATGTCATAGTTTATTTCCTGTCTGTTATACACATTTCAGCTTTCAGAAAAGTCCTTGTGAGGCAGAATATAAAATAAAAGGGTTCAGGTATTCTTTCAGATGCTTCTCTGTGACTTCTGCAGGGCCAGATACCACAGTTCATATGTCACAGTGAGTTTTGGGGAGGAAGAGATAAGGAGAGAAGAACATCATTCACACGCTGATGGCAGCTTGGTACTGATGCTGTTACATAGCAGTGAGACTAAAGAATTGAAGTGCACTGTGATTGCTACCTTTGGGCTCTGTGCTGAATTGAATTGCTCGTTATAGCAGCCTCACCTCTGGCTTTTTTGACGATGTGCAGTTTATATTTAACATTTACCCTATAAGGTTACAAGTATTGCTCAAGAAGCACCATTTATCTTTTATTTATTATCTTCTGAGGAAGCCAAATTCTGAGGTACAAACTATATCTACTCCACTCACACAGCAATTTCCATGACACAGGTTATGCTTGTTTTTTAAAAATCATAGATAGGATTCTCCTCACCTAATCAAGCAAAACACACCCAATGTAAACCCCTCAGCTAGACTTCCTCTAATACCCAGTGGAGAAAAACAGACCAATTAATCCCATCCTAAATACTACCTGAGAAAAGAGGATAAACCTCCCTGTGGAGGGTGTGCAGAATCTAGAGGCAGCCTAAAAGGCTTCCTTAGAGTAGAAATACTTTTTTTTTATTGGGTAGTGTGAAGTGAGATGAGTGCAGCCAGCTGTGCCCCTTTTAGTCCCTGTGCAGCAGCCATCCCCCCAGCGCAGCTGCCCTTAACCACAGAGCACATGGGGGTTGTGTGCATGAGGCACAATTTACCCCAGCTGTGCAAGTGAGATTTCATTCAGGGAAGGAGCTTAGTTTACCTGGTCTGTTGTGTCTGCCTAAAATTAGAAGCTTGATCCATGAGTGGGTAAATAGCTTTCGTATGAGTAACATGAAGCGGTAGAAAGCCTTTTTTTTCCAGCATAACCCTAGAGGATCTGGAGCTGTTTGAGGAAGATGTTGCTTGAACAGGCTTTCTACTAGTTGTTGTATCCATGATACACACTTAGAGGAATTTGCTGTCTCTGCAGTTCTGCATTTGTGTCTGTTAAGCCGAAACAACTCAGGTTTTTCACAGAAGTTAACGGATTCTCTTTATATCCTCTTATCTCCACTATGGATAGAGGAAACTCTGGAGCATATATTTTATTCTCTTATAGAGGCAGAACTTAGGCAGGAGCTCCCAAGAAAGGAGGTGCTGCAGAGAAAGTCTCCTGGCAGTCTAATTAAAAGATGAGCTTTGGGCTGAGGGGAAAATTGCATGCTTCTGACATAAATGGCAGGAAACTAAGGAGTTTTTCTCATTTCTCAAGTCTGAACTTGGAAACACGATTCACATAAGAGAACAAATTTGTCAGCTTCATTTCTTGCTCATTAGAAGTTCTTATTAGGAAGTGTGGAAGGTACATTTTCTTTGCCCTTTTTTTTCAGACTTGAGGAATTCCAATAAATTAATTTGCACTCTTATCTCTTGTGTCGGCATCTCTGGTTTTATCTGTGCATTTTGTCTATGTCTGTTCGTGAACGGATACAGGTCTTGCCATGTATTTACCCCTCCAACCTGTTTTAGGCCTTTTTGTACCTTTTTAAACAGTGTGTTCATCAATAGTTTCTCTTCTTCTAAACATTTCTGTAGAAACAAAGACCGGATCTACTAAACCAAATCCAAGAGCAGAAGAGATCTTACTGGTCTACACTTTTGCATAAATGAGAGCAAGTAGTAAAATTTAAAAAAGTTTAAAAGATTCTTCAGTTAGGCACAGGCTAAATTTACATTTTGAAAGCAGCAGAGCAAGTACTCATGACTCATGTATTTCAGCTCACCATTAGTGTCACCCTGCTAACAACATAGGACAAAAAAGCTTTACAGTGTATACTACTATGGATTAATTCTTGACTATAGAAGACCTTGCCTTCCTGGTGACATGAAGGTTTCCAAAAGAAGGCGACGACAGGTACTTAAGAAACAAAGCATGTAGAGGCATCTTTTTCCCTTCTGTTCTATTCCAGCTTTTGTTCGTTGTTTGGATTTCCTGGAACAGAGGCAACATCTGTAGAATTGTGTTTAAATTCATTAATGATCCTCTTCCCCAGGGACTCATCTAATCCTTTTCTTAATTCATTTTAATTGTGGCCTCCTCCCTGAAGCAACGAGTTCTACAATTATACGATGTATAAAAGCATTTTCTTTTGTTTGCTTTAAAACTGCTGCAATCTGAATGTGCTCCATTTCTTGACATGGTGAAAAACAGTGAATAACAATTCACTACCTACACTCTTGAAATAAATTTTTGCTTTATAAATCTCTGTCATGTTTTTAACCTAAGATGTGCTGTAGTTTTTCTGCAAAGATTATTGCCATCTTTACCTCTGTTTAGTTCTACTGAAACATTTTTGAAACAGAGTAACTGGAGCTGTATGCAGTGTTAAATGTGTTACACATATGAGTTTTATGAAGTTGGTTTTTGTTTTGCTCTCAGTTCCTTTCCTAAGAAAACCTAACACTGTAGTTGACACCAATTATGCCATCAACTTGCAGATTATCTTATAGAATGAACCCCAGTAACCCTGGGTTCTCTGTCCAGGATAGAAATAGTTCATTTAGAGCCCATTCTTTTAGTAAACAGGACTGATTTACTGCAAATGCATTACCCTGCACTTATTGATAATGAACTTTATTTGCCATTTTATTTCACTGTCCTTTCCAGTGAGCTGTGGAAGTCCCTGCTGTCTTATATCTCGGAAGGTCTCTCTGCCAGGTAGCACAGAAGAATGATGAACCATACAGATCCAGCTACGGGTATTTAGGGAACTTGTTGGTTGAGAAAGTTGACCACTTACAGCTATTCTTTGTCATCTGCCTTTAAGTCATTACTCATCCATGGCAACAGCTTCCTGTTAGTCCCATGGTAATTTATTTTGTAGAAACCTTTAATGAGGGAATATATCAAAAGCCTTTTAAAAATCCAAGTACTCTTTAGCATTAGGATCACTGTAATCCACATACTTGTTGAGAGTTTTGAAAAATTCAAATACATTTGTAAGAAATATCTTCCCTCAATAGAATGGTGTATTATGCAATATACTGTGTTTGTCCAGATGTCCATTAATCTCATCCTAAATTGCAGTTTTACCATTTTGCCTGCACAGAAAGCAGACTTGCAGTCTATAGATCCAAGATCTCTCTGGAGTCCTTCATAAAGATTGGTGTCACATTTCCCGCCTTCTGTTCCTCTGGCAATAGGTTAGGCACCACTGTTAGTAGTTTAGCGATTTTATATTTGGGCTCTGTTATAAATCTTCAGTGAATACCATCTGTTCCTGGAGATTTCTTACTGCTCGGTGTGTCAATTTACTCTAAAGCCTTTTCTATTGACACTTGAATTTAAGCCAGTTCCTCAGCCTTATCTCCCATAAGGAATGACTGATATCAGGACCTCATTCTCTTCTGTAATGAACACTGATGCAATAAATTAATATAGCTTTCCAGCAATAGCCTCATCTTCCTTGAACGTTCCTTTCATACCTTGATTGCCTATTGGTCCCATCTGACTCTCTGTCAGGCTTTCTGGTAATGGTATGTTTGAAAAAAGTTTTGTTAATAGGTTACCTGTCCTTACTGCTACTCCTTCAAATCCCTTCTAGCCTGTCATATGGCATCTCTGTATTCAGCTTCCTGCCATTTATACTCCTTTCTCTTCTGTTTGTTTGGATGCAGCTCCCAATCTTCACTTCTGATAGCTTTCTCTGCTTTGGTATTTGACATAGGCTGGGTGATTTTTTTGTTTCTAATTTACATTTTTAGTGATAGCATGTATTTTCTCTGTATCTCTAACATAGAACCTCTCTAAATTGTCTTCCTGAAAGTGTTTTACTCCAGTGATGGCTGCTATTCATTTTTATTTCACTATTTCACGGTTTTATATTGTTTCTATTTTTAAAGATTTTGGTTTTGTGGCACATTTGGGACCTTTCCCCTTCCTATAATGAGGATAATGAATGTGGTCACTATTAGGGGACTCTGTATGGGTAGGTATCTGTTCCCTGGGTAGCTGCTCCATAAACCAGTCATCTGTGATACCTGAAATTGTTCTCTCAGAAACAAATGTGCCTAGAAATAATGTTTTTCAGATAAATTAATATCTTTTCAGAAAGTCTACTTTCAATTGCAATAGAAAAACAGTTACTTGGGAGAAAAAAGAAGCTACCTAGATTTAAACCTTTTCTACCTAAAATTGTAATAAATTTATATGATATGGATCATACTATCTACTACGTAAGTATTGGCGTTTCAATTCTTAGCTTGATTTTACTCTGCAAATTCTATTTTTTCCTTAACCCAGTGTAACTTTGATGATTTCAGTGGATCTACTTTTCTGATTTATACTGAAGTAGAAGTAAGATCAGGTCTTAAATCGGCAGATACACCTAAAAGAGATACTGTAATTTGTAAGTGTTGCAGACATATGCACTGTGTGGTCATTTTCGATTGGGCTTTTATTCCATCTGCTTTCTTTCTTCGTAATTGCTTTAAATTTATGGCTTACATGATTTATTTTCCAATTAGATGACCAGTAAGACTCAAGAACTCTACAGATCTTCTGACTAGCTTTCACCTTCCCTGCTAATCTGCGCACTTATGGAGGAATTTAGCTATAAATCAGCAATAACGCAGCTATTTTAGCAAAACCGAATGTCATCCATCCGTTTGACTTCCAGTCCCAACACAGTCAAAATGCCATGGGGTGATCAGGAGATGAGTGTTAGTGCTATACAACAGTGCATTTAGTTTTTCCATTTGTCATATCATGTCAACTCATGCTCTTCAACTTCTTGCCACTTAAGATGTAAGCAGGAATAGCTGTCAATATGATCTTCAGGACATCTACAAACAAATTTAATCAGCTGAACACAAGGGTGGCTAGCAAATTCCAAAGAGAATCAGAAGTCTTCTCTGGATGCAGAAGGGATCTCAGTGCTTTGCTTTGGAGTTTATCTGTGTCACTGCCCTGCAGTCTTGTACTAAGTGCTTTCTTCTGATATTTTGCACCAATGGACACGAATCTCCACCTGTATGTTTTACCAGGAATCCCATTCAGTCATAACAGGTGTCACATTACCATGGATTTCTGCATAAGAAAAGGTTTGAACCTTGTGGAGTTACCAGAAAAATTAAAAATAAATCAGTTTCCAGGAGTGGTTATAATAATAAATAATAATAAATAATAATAAATAATAATTTAAAAAACAATTTTAAAAAAAATTCCATGGAGTGAAAAGTTGAGAATGGTAGTAACAGATGGAACTTTTCTCCACATTAAATGCATATTTAATTCTGGTACTCTTCCTGTCATTTAGTTTTCTTGTGTGATGTGAAAATGATTTTCTTATAGAGCTAAGAAAATCTAGTTAGCTGATATCTAAAAACCTGAGAAGAGGTTGCTGTGGAACCTCCTTCCTGTGCTAGAACTGATATTGTTCAGAGTCACGGAGGCAACTCCTATGTTTCCATGCCAAGTCAGCTTCTCTCTTTACACCAGTCTTAAATGTTCAGGAGGTGGAAGGCAAGAAGATGCTTTTCTTACTGAGTATTTTGTTGCAATAGAGAGAAATTCTTTCTACTCTGTGACAGGTACTGGCACAAAGTTCTGGCAAGCCAAAGCTGATAAAAGCCAGCTCTGATTATGCCTGTTTCTTGCCATCAAATGTTGCATGCTTCTGTCATTCCGAGTAAATTCATCCAACTCATGAATCATAAACTATCAGAGGTTTCTTTTATCTTTCAGATTCCAGTGATATCTATTCTGTACTTCTGATTCTTGCTCTTACACCTAGTATAAATCTTATGTGCAATTATTACTTAACTATTCAACTGCTTGCTTAGTTTTCACATGTGTAATTCAATTTAAATGATGAACAAATAAAAATGTTCCTGAAATTTCATTTTCACCTCTGTAAAGAAGAGTCAATTGCTTTGTGGCTCTACCAAGAGTTTTGTCCAATGGCAGAAAAAGCTATAATTATTTTTACTTCTTTCTTGCATGGGGATGTATTTCTTGTACTGTATTGTCCCCCTTTTATTTTTTCTCATTTTTGTAGTGAAGAGGGGGTTTGTGTTCAATTTAGATCATCACATGACATTATATTGGTGTAATTTAGCCCTGGCAGCTAGTAAAATAGACAAAAGAAAGACAAAAATATCATATTGCTTCTTTTTAGTCTTCAATAGACCCTACTATTGCTGGGTTTTTTTGGTTGTTTTTTTTTTTTTTTTTCAAGAGATGGGAGTTGAAGACTTTGGCTCCATTTAGTCCTTATCTATTTGTTTATGCTCCTTATCAAGATTAGCTCTTTCCTAACTAAGTGTGACATTTTTGTTTTGTAAGTGCTATTGACGAGAAATTGTTGAATTTCACATCTTCATTACAGCCCTCCTTTCCTTGGCCCACTATGAGTGACACAGTTTCTCTCCAGTGGTGCCGTCTCCTCTAGTTCTAAAATCTTAGGTTTGTGCACAGCAGTTTAAACAATATGTACAAGTATTATGACTACTGTATTTTGTCAGAGGTAGGATATTATGTGAGGGAGGGGCTGCTTGTAAGAGAAATTGTAGTGCATAGTGCTTTGTCTCTATATCCTGCAGGTATACTGACTGATATTTTAATTTCCTTGGGCTCTTCTGAAAGCTCTCTAAATGAAGGTTCTGAAGAAAATACATAACTTTGGTTATCATATTTTATGGTTATTACTGTGT
Source organism: Oreocharis arfaki (assembly GCA_013398015.1). NCBI lineage: Eukaryota > Metazoa > Chordata > Aves > Passeriformes > Paramythiidae > Oreocharis > Oreocharis arfaki. Next base: position 237,695 of record VZRR01003434.1, on the reverse strand, counting down.
ACACATTAAATGTGAATTAATGCAATAAAACAGTACATTTCACATAAAAAATACTATGAATTTCACTGCTGTTGCTGACATGGCACATGTATCAATGTAATTATGGGTTACAAATCCTCGGTAAGAGAGGCAGTGTTACAGTTTTTGAAATTCCCCCATTATGTGAACTCAGAAAGAATGCTGCAGCTTGTATTTAATTTATCTTGTCTGGTAGACCTTTCAAAAAAGCAATATTGATGCCGGATTTATCTTTAGTTTGATGACAGTCAGAGTAAATAAGCATGTGGAATGTACTGGTGCCAATGAAAATGTTGGGGCTTGCTCCTCCCTGGATTAGTTTGATGGTGTGAAACCGTCACAGACAAGTGAACAGAAGAGCTCTGAGGCTTTTTGCCTCTACGGGGCACTTACAGACCCGACACATTAGGCAGCTCTCTGTTTAGGACTCGCTACATTTGCTTCAGCTCCACATATTTGTCCGAGGATGTCTGGACTACGTTTTTTAATAAATCACTGATTCAAAATGTGTCTTTTAAAGCATTTATGCAGAAGAACAATGAATCTGCAAGCTCCCATATTCTGAAGATAGCAAATAGCAAAATTTGGTATGCCCATACCTGCGTACCTAAGAACTTGGATGAAAAACTGGGTTATGATGACTTAAACCACTGCCAAATACCCATACTAGATGCATCTCCTGAGCCTGCTGGAAATCTCTAGCAGAGGTTGAAGCCAGCACATTTTACTTGGTGCTTCTCATAAGTGAAAACTTTGTGGATAGTTGGTTACCATGGCTCAACTGAGATATAATATCCCAAACAGCTGGGATAATTCCGCTGTACCTCTGAGCCTGTGAACAGGATATTTATTTTATTACCGTATTATTTGTTCTACTGTGTCATTCATTCATTGCCAGTTGAGAATCAATATAGTCTTCCTACCTTTACGCTTCGCAGATCTGTCTAAATACCACTCTTACACTCTTTTACATCATCCACAATCATAATCTATTTGTCTTGCTGGTACATATAAGTGTGGAATTTCCTTCTAGTTCTGATCCTCTGGTCTTTCAAATCCCTCCTTCAGTATCAAGTCTTCCAGAAAGCTTACCTATGTTAATCCTTTAAGATAAGAAATGTTGTCATGACCCTAGCGTTTAGAAAAATACATGTACCCTAGTACCTGAGGAGTGCCCTAAATGAGGAGGCAGTCAGTAAATTTATTGGATGTACCACTAGTTTCCAATAAATGAAGAGCAGCTCCTTACATATTGGTGCTAGAGGTGAGTTACAGCACAGCAACAATAAAAGTCCTGAGCAAGCAGATTGGTAGCTGGTTGGAAGAGACTATGGAAAAGGAGCAAAACTGGAAAGGGAGGGAACAAGAATGAGTAGATCTCAGCTGAAAGAAGCAGACTGGACTGAAACTATTAAAACTGTGGGAAGCTGTGTTTAAACCTTAGGTATCTCATTCCTTTGAATCATAGAACCATTTAGGTTGGAAGGGTCCTTCAAAATTATCGACTCCAACCGTTAACCTAACACTGCCAAGCTCACCACTAAGCCGTGTCCCTAAGTGCCACGTCTGCACGCCTTTTAAATACCTCCAGGCGGGAATGGTGACTCAACTACTTCCCTGAGCAGCCTTTTCCAATGCTTGACAACCCTTTCAGTTAAAATGTTTTTTCCTTTTATCCCAACTAAATCTCCCCTGGTGCAACTTGATGCCATTCTCTCTTGTCCTATTGCTTGTTACCCAAGAGAAGAGACCAACACCCACCATGCTACAACCTTCTATCAGGCAGTTGTAAAGAGTGAGAAACCCCAGCTCCTTCAGCCACTCCTCTTCAGACCTGTGCTCCAGACCCTTCACCAGCTTCATTGCCCTCCTCTGGATATCCTCCAGCACCTCAGTGTCTTTACTGTAGTGAAGGAACCAGACCTGAACAGGATTCAGGCTGAGTACAGGGGGATGATCATGCACTAGTCATGCAAATCTCAGTGTCGCATTTATTAATACAGCTATTATTTGTTGCTTCTTTATAAGAATAAATGAATAGAAAGCATTCAAACTTTATAACAATTAGGTATTACGACAATATAAGTATTTCAAGAGATTAAACATCTTCTACAAGTATATGAATAGTTTCCTTTCCAGCTTAGAGTCCCTTGTCAACACTTTCAGTATCCACCAAAGACACAAGATGCAGATGGTCAGCACCTGCTTGCTTCAGGCATTGGTTCAGCTGTATACAGTCCTAAGTGCACTGTCACTGCTTAACAAATACATCATAAATAATTACCGTAATTAATAATGAAGCTACTTCCTTGGGCTACTCATGCTTTCTGTGTCAGTTCTGCTGCATGTAATAGTGCTAATCTTTTAGGCTAAGTCGCTATTAAATTCTTTGAGTTTGGTGAGTTGTTTCCAGCAGCAGAAAAAATTAAATATCATTAGAAATTTGTCTCATGTTTCTATTTGTCCTCAGAGAATTTATCATCAGTTCTTGCTTGTCTGAACACATTATGAATCACGCAAAAGGAGACTGCTCATAATGCCTAATCACAATTTCAGGTTTTTCTACCCACTACCTAGTCCTGAAATGCTGTCCCTTAGTCACACTACCATGACTCCTTTGCTATCTTCTGAACTTTCCTGCTGCCTTTGTGGTGGCATCTGACTCAAATATATTTACAAATAGGGCAGAACAACACTCAGACTCTGCATTTCCATTCAGACTCCAGGGAAAACTCTGAAGTGTGTAGTTCTACAGACATTTTCTCCACCAACAAATATAGTTTGGAGGATCCTTCCACTGTCTGCACCTTTTTACTTGTTTCTATCCTGTTTGAGCCCCTCTTCGCTGCGTTCAGTCCTCTCTGAAATACCAGTGCAAATATTTATGGGATTATGGTGTGAGCTTGATCACTGACATGCTCCAATGTAATCATTCCTTTTCTTATATTTGCAAACCTTTAAAAAAATTGAAAAGCACTGTAAGTGGATTGTTTCATGGATTTGCCTTAGCACACCACCTTACTGCCCAGCTTGGGATGGTAGAAGACAAGGAAGAGCAGGAGCAAAGGGTTATTTTGTCTGCTGCTGCTGCTGGAAAAAAAAGCGATACCAAAACACGCCCACAGCCCTCATAGCTCAGTGTTTATCCCAACCTTGTGAAAACGTTTGTGATCAGGACAGTCTGATATTGTTCCAAAATAAAGAGGAATGTGAATATTACCTGATTCAACCTGACTTGAAACTAGCAATTATACTTACAGGTTCTACAAGGCTTGTGATGGCCAAAAGATCAAATATGTTCTCTGGGAGCCAGCCAACCTCCAATAGAGCTGTGTCTCGCTGCACTGGACTGTGTTTCAGTTTTTTCTTGCACCTAAAACTAGTTGCTATCAATTAGCGATCCTGTCTTTCTCCTTAGTTTCTATGGGCAATCTGAAAATATCATGGCAAAGGCTCAAGAAATGAGAGGGGACAATTGTCTTTGATCATATGCTATGTATTTTGTTACTCTAAGAACTCTTCTTTGCTGGCACACAGCCTTAGGGATGTTTTGTTATTATTGCTGTTGTCAGTTCTGAACACTAAAATTTACTGTATTTGATGTTAAAATCTCAACTCAAGGTTGTAATATCTATAAAGAAAATATTGCTATAAAGATTAAACTCTGAAGGGGTTGTTCACATCCATGAGCAGACAGTAGAATAAATACTGAAAATCTTATCTTTTTCCTATTTCTCTGAGAAGCAGGAAACAATATGAAAAACATTCATTTCTGTTTGACAGAAAATACTTTTAACAATACATAATCATTATCAGTCAATACTCAGATGTTGATACTAGTTGTTTGGAAGGTGGTTTTCATGATGACCTTTAAATGCCACAGTCCTAAGTGATGATAACAAAGAATATTCCTTCATTTCAATATCTACCAGGAAAAAATCAAATTGCTTTTGGATATAAGCAATATGTATGACAGTGGGACATATCTATACATTGGCTCACCTTGCACAGTGAGAAATGAACAGGATAACATTCTGAATTTGAAATCACCACCTTTGGGCATGGCATTTCTCGCTGCAAACAACCCTCAATTCATTACTCTTTAAATACTATGTCAGTGCTTTTTCTATGATCCATCTCACTTTTTTCTCACTAGTATATCAAACATACTACACAAAAATATTTTCCTGAATGCAGTCCTAACATGCTAGTGTTTGCCTAATTGTCAGCAGCAAGATTTTGCATGAATTTTACAATTCTATCCAGCTATGCAACTAACAGGATTATTCAGAATCATCTTAATAATACATTTTTTTTCAGATTTGGACCTGCAAAATTCTTATGTTGTGTCAGATTATTCAACAGAAGGAGCTGAAATGAAACTTTTTGTATGGGGAAAGTATTCAGTAATTGCCTTTTTAGAGTTTTTGTGTCTTCTTTTGAATTATTTCAAATTACGTGATCAATATTTGATGCTGGCCATAATTCATTGAAGAGATTAATGTGGGGTCAATAAGTCTTACTACTGTTGAGACTGTCCTGTATGTATTGGCCAAATCTTGTATGCAAATGTTGATTTTTTTCATTCAAAGATCTAGGAAATAATTGCAGTAACTGATTAATTTTAAAATAAAGAGCAAATGTGAACTTAGACAAATACAAGTTATGCATATTCAGTCCTGTTGAGGTATTTATATTTGTTGAAATATGATATTTCAGCAGCAGAAATACTGCTTAGGAAGCAGATAATTACTCCTATAAATCAGATGATCTTCAGAATAAAATGACATATTCACAAATGAGAGGAGTGTCCCCAAACTCTGGCTGCTTATCAAAAGAAAAAGAAAATATCTGTAATATATTATATTGTGGAATGCAGAACATGAGGAGTGGGAAAAGCTAATTTTGTGAAAGTGTGTGGAACTGACACAGTTTTTTTCTCTTTTTTCTTTTTCTTTCAAATCTCTCCTTTGCATTTAACTTCCTTTTTATGCCCCTTTACACCCAGTAATCTCCAAGCTCTTTTAAATCATTAATGAATGAACCAGGCTGAACCAGGCTGAACCAGGCCTCCCACTGATTTTATAAAGCAGGAACATATAATTAGGCTAATTTACAGGAGAAAGAGCTGATGTACTGGAAGGGTGAGTGACAAATCCAAGATCCCAAAGGACACCCAAACCAGAATCGGTTATAAAACCTATGCCTTTTAACAGCAAATCTATTTTTTTGCCTGATCCACTTTTGCAGTAGTTGTACAGGAATGGGTGCTAATGTAGAACAGCATCTCCTCTTACAAAGGGAGTTGTGCTAAAGCACTGGCCAACTAAAGGCACTCATCAAATTAATAAGGTGATCGAGTTTATGCCTTCATCCCTCACCACAAGTTCAGGCATGCAGGATCCAGGCCTCAGGTCCGGATCCACAGCTGGCAGAGGGAGATGCCACAGCGCCTCTGCAAATCTAGGCCTGTTTAATAAGAAGACCAAAAAAAAATCTGATGCCAGGACTTCTAACAAAGATTTCACTTGATGGGCAGTGAGGAAAACGAAACAAACTAACCAAAGCGCAACTTAACACTCATCTTCAAGTCGCTGTGAAACCTGCATTGAAGTTATAAAGTGGTCTCTGTGACTCAGTAAAGGCCCCAGTTTTTGTCAATCCTTTATTTAAAGCTCCACTGACCTAACCACATAAAGGAAAATAATCTTCAACCTATTTTTGTGTGATGATTAAGTCCGCATGAGCTCCAAAAGCAGCCACGACTGACAGTAGAGAAGAGGGTCCTGGGATATTCAGCTGTGATATGTTGCTTCTGTGAAGGTCATCTCTTCTTTCAATCACAGTGAATGATTGACTCAACATGAAGTTCATATTGCACGACGTACTTTCAGAGATGATTCATGGTAATGGTGTATCTCAAGGGATTGATGTTGAACAGAAGCTACATCTCAAGCTTAAAAAATGATTTAGCAATATGAAAGCCTACAAACCAAAGCTCACATAGAGACATTTGATGGTAAACATCAGAGAAAAATACCACTAAGAGTCATAAAATTGGATAGACAATAAATCTGACTGTTTAAGACCTTTTGGGGCTCAAATCATAGAATCCAACGTCACTTATGCAGTCATTCCTTGATTCAGCTGTGCATCTTTTCCTGAGAAGCAAATAGAAGACATTTTCAGCATTCTGACCGGTTGGAGGAGCTTAAGGAAGTAGCTATGTCAGACGCCACAAGAAAGTACAATTCTGAGGAAATACTACTCCCCCAACGCTACCCTGTCTCCCCACCTCAGTGTTCACGGGACATACCTTCAGCAGAGTAGCACTGGAAACCTTTATCCAGATTTGGAAGCATGGCAATGCCACACACAGGCTGTGGTTAGGAAGAGAGGTGACACCCTGTGCCTTTCTCCCCAGGAGCCACTGCTCCTCTGCCTCCCCAAAGGCCAACACTCCCCTGCTTTCACATACATGGAAGTGTTTATTGGTCAGTGTTGAGCACATGAGACCCCGTAACAGGAAAGACCACATTATGCCAGGGTTTCTCCATCAGTGTTTCTCTCTGACCCAGCTGTAGATTTTGTGAGGAGACCTGGTGGCTGGCAGCCTGCTGGAAGTATTGCTGAGTGCTCAAGGAGTAGGCTATGAGATTGGAAGTCATGTAAATATCTGCTCAGATCAGTATAGGGTTATGCAAGGATGGGTTTTTTTATTGCTATTTAGAAGCACTTTTTTTGTATTTTGTCAAATGTTGGCATTGATAGGAGGAAAGGGATTGTCCTTGACCAAACAAATAAAGATAGGAAACATGAAGTCAGAAAAGAAAACATGACGTGTCTTAGCTTCCAGCTGAGCTGACATTTGAGAGGGATTTCTGCTGAAGAAAGGTGGTGTTCTGTTTGCAATTGTCTGAGTTTAGACAGGCATAAGCAAATAAGTGGATTTTGAAAGATCAGGTTGGTAATTTTAAAGATTATCTTGGTATACATTTGTTATCTTTCTTAATATGTTATGGTAGGACTATAAATATTTTTTCTGTATTTGGCTCAAAAATGTAACTTATCTTCAGCTTCTTCTGTCCAAATGATGCATCCAGCACCCTGCGCTTCAGAGGAAGTTACAAAAACTTCACAGCCAGTGAATGCTACATGATAGCCGTTTACCCTTTTTAAAAATCATTAGTTGTGATAGGTCTATATAGTCTTGATATCTGTATGATTATTCAGTCCTTTTTTGTCTTATTGGTTTCTTAGTCTCAATGATTTCTAATGTCAGTGAGTTTCACACCTGAAATACTGAAAAAGGGTTGAGCTTGCTGCTGCTTACGTGCACCAAATGGCTCCTTTGCTTTACAAACAGGGTCCCTGATTGCCCTAGAACATGCAGTATCACAGACTCATCTGTGCAGAGTGAGCAACCTTGGTCACCTCTAGGGAGATTCTTTTCTTTCCTCCTCAGCGTCCATGTGGAGGCTGGGTGACACATAGCTCACCATGTTATGTCTCTGTTCCTGTAGTGCCACTCCACTGCTCTCCACATTCGTGCTTGCCACAACCCATTGCACAGTCCTGCAGCTGATTTGCTTTTTCAATTGCAGTTGCATATTGGTCTGCGTACAGTGAAGTCTCCTTTAGATGATATAATCAGGTTAGAGTTTTCCAGGTTGAACAGATCATTTTTCTTTGCAGCTGGATTTTGAAGCTCTTTGTTATCACTCTGACTTTTCACCTATCTTATTTAAGTTTCTTTAGTATTCTCTACAGTCACCTCAGGTCCTTGTACGAGTATACAACTTAGTCTCCTCAATAGACTTTGTTGAAATGCTATCCTTTCACCTTTCCAAGTCATTAATGAACTCATTAAACATCATGGCACATCATAAGGAACACCTGGGGCAATTAATCCACCACTGTGATGGGATCTGGTCATTTAATCTTACTTGTTTTTCATCTCTAATCAGGTCTAGACTGTAGCAATCTTAAAATCTTGTATTTAAAAGGTTCAAACTGTGTCCTGACCTATCTGTTAATGTACATTTATTTCATATTTATAATTAATTCCCCTAGGACTAAGTACAATTGAAAGCCAAAATTCAAAAATCTGTCCGAAATTCTAAAGCCCACTTTGAAAAAAACCCCACCAAATGGTCAGCCTGCTGTGTTATTACCTGGTTAAGCCTTTTATACCAGTGTGGTAGGAATTGTATGAAAAATACTTTCTTCTGCTTAACATGTTCCTTAACCAGATGCATGGTCTTATGTTGCCTTGTCCATCTGCTGTTCTAATTTCTGCATATTTTTTTAACCTCTTAGCATTTCATTTGTTCTAACTAACTAAATGGAATGCTTCAAATCTACAGTAGAACTGAAAGGTGGATAACATGAGAACATAAATAATTCGTGGAGCAGAGACAGAAATCGAGGATTCTCCTATCTCAAGAGATCAACAACACCTATATCTCTTGATTAATGATCAGAGGAACAAGAAATTTATCATAATTCCCTAGTGATCTCTGCCCTGATGTTTATCTGTCATTTTCTAATGACTTTCTTCATGTGAATATACCCAGTTCTATGAGGGCAATCTCATATTTCTAAAACTCTTATCTCTAGTCAGACTGTCTTGTACTGTAATTTTTCACACAGTTTTCCCATCTATTTTTTTTTATTGTACATTATAGGATATAAATGAAGCTGTGGGTTTTGCTTATTTTGTGAACTGATTTTCTGTTTTCTTAAATGGGACTGATACAAATTTTTCATGTATGGGCAGACAAAAGGCAAAACAGCATCTCAGTATGGATGCATATTCTAGTCATTCTTCTACCCCCTGAGAAACTGCTCTCAGGGACAAGGGAACATCTCTCCTAGGAGGACAGGCTGAGGGAGTTGGGGTTGTTCAGCCTGGAGAAGAGAAGGCTCCAGGCAGACCTCATTGCAGCCTTTCAGTACCTAAAGGGGGCCTATCAGAAAGGTGGGTGAAAAGCTTTTCTCCAAGGCCTGTTGCAAGAGGACAAGGGGCAATAGTTTTGAACTAAAAGAGGTGGGATATTTAGGTGGGATATAAGGAAGGAGTTTTTTACAATGAGGGTGGTAAAACACTGCAACAGGTTGCCTGGAGAAGTGGTGCATGCCCCATCCATGCAAACCTTCAGGGACTGGTTGGATGGGACTCTGAGCAACCTGATCTAGTCGAAGACGCCCCTGTTCATTGCAGGAGGGCTGGACTAGATGCCCTTTAAAAGATCCCTTCCAATCCAAATTGTTCTATGATCCTATGAATATCGGGATATGAATCAATAAAAAAGGAAAGGAAGGAAAAAAAGAAAAATAATCTTCCTAGAAATCTTGAAATTACCTTCTTTTAATCAGTCCTTCAAAATTCTTTAGATTTTCCAGTTTATTAGCAGCATGATGATTCAGATTTTCCTCACTTGACCACAAAAGCCCCTGCCTGGCCTGTCTGAAATCAGAAGCTTTACTTCATCTACTAGAACCTGCTTTTAGCAAAGAATAATATGATTTTAGTTGTATTAATCACCTCTGCTGAGCTTCAGTAGCTCTAGCAAGGTTAGAAAATGTGTAGATGTAATGGGCCTTTAAAAACATTCCCTGTTTCTTTGAGACTTGGTGATTATTTTTCTTTGTCTGTTGAATTAACCAAGTAATGATTAATGTTGGCCTGATAAGTCTTACATAAAAGTGAGGCATTAATTTTATCTTTATCATCATAAGGCTGTCTAATGTCGTGAATGGCTGCAAGAGGTCTGAAAAGATTAAATAATTTTGAGAGAAGGCTAACCTTTCTGATCTAAAAAAAAAAAAGTCAGGACTATTTTAATTATTTCCTCTTCTTCTAGCAGATACATGAGCTGCAGCTGAGATTTATGTAGTTTACATTTTTTCTGAGTTGCAATAGCCCAAAGGGGGCTGCTTTTCTTCTTGAATAGTTCAAGCATAGCTTTCATCAATCTCTTCTGCCATTCCAGGGCACCTCTGCATGCTGTCCAATTTACACATTTCAAGGTGGAGCAGGGCAAATATGTACCAAGAAACCCCTTACTTTGACAATACTCCTGAAACACAATTTGTGTTCCACTGTTTACCTGGGCAGCCTAAGAACACCCCATGATCACAGCTTCTCTTAGGTACATTCCCTTTCTTTGGGTGCATGTTTTATAAGCACAGTAATAATCACATCCTGCTGCTGCTAATTGCAGGATGGTTAATTCAGTAGAAGAGTGACCCCATATTTCAAACCTTATTCACAGGCAACCATTCAAACTCACAGTGGGAATCTTCAAAAGCACAAATGGAGGGTAAGTCTCAAATTCTGTTTGACTTCTAGCAGGACTAAGACTCTTTGTGGCTCAGAACATCTCCCATAACCAATAAAATGCCAAGCTAGGAACATTGCACTGCAGTGAGGCTGACTTATGCTGAAGATAAGACAATGTCTCTGAGTTTATTGAAGCTATTGTTTTGGGTAGTTTTATAGCGTAACCTTCAGTAAGTGTTATGAACACCATATCCTTTAAGACTACCGGGAGAAGAAATTTATCTAAAAGATAAAATGCCTGATAAGTAATGAAAAGAAAATGCCGGGTTTGTATCAAGTTCAGGATTTAAGGCATACAAATGTGACATGTCTTGATATGCTCATTGTATCGTCTGCATTAGGACGTGTTCTCAGAGAAGAGTGTGCAAAGGCAGAGGAGGTACTTGTGAGGTACCTGACCCAGGCACATAGTGGGGGACTAGCTGTGCAGTTCCCTCTGCTTCTAAGTACACTGGAGCTGCATCCAGTCTTAGTATCCTTTTACACATCCTTAATAGTGGTATTTCAGTTTATTGTACACTAATTAGATAGACCTGTTGGTTGAAGGAGAAGAATCAACACCCCGTAATTGCTTCATTGTAAAATGTAATGAGCTTTGGAACCTGACTTACTGTAAAAATTGCAGCATAATAAATAGAGCACAGTTTTCCAACTATAAACCAGCAGTGAATTCTGTTAGTGTATTTCTTCATGAAACATGTTTATGTGATAGTCTTCCAATTTTATGGCTGAAGTTTATCACCATAAGGTGCATTTCATGACAGCCAAATAACTACATTCAGTTAGACTTGTCACCATGTGCCTTCAGTATCAAGACACATGCTGATTGTATCAAATAGTGTTGACTGTCTTTGGCTGCAAATAGAAAAGATGATTACACAGTTCTCTTTCGATGTGATGTAATATTATTCACCTCACTAAAAACTGAAGGTCAAGGTTGTCTAAGAACATGAGAAAGATCATCAATTGAAAGCTTCATAATGTGATGATAATGCACTAAGAGAGACAGCAGTAGTTTTACATTAATATTTCTGTGATTTCTTATGCACAAGGCAGTGCACAGCCTACAAACTAAGCAAGTGACTACAGGTACATTTACACAGAAAACAGAACAATTCCAAGAATTCTGATGCTACCATATTTTGCACTCATTTATTTATCTCACAAAGGTCAGTAAAAACAGTTTACACTCTTGTGTGAAATTCCAGCAAAGGATTAGTGCATTATCAATCTATTTATGCCAGAATGTCATTATCATCTCCCTGAGCCTGTGAGAAAGCTTGAGGAAAATAAGGGATAGTGATGGAATCCAGTGAAGTAGTTTTAAGTAAAAAAAGTTTGCTTAGGATCATAGCCAAGCCTTGTAAAACCACTGGCAACAAAATTTGTGTTGAGTGTGGGTATTAGAAATGCTTGAATCTCGTTCCAGGGGTAAATACCGAATATATTGCACACCATGGTACATATAGTGGAATTTGAATGGAAGTGTAAGACCCACAGAAGCTTTAAGGGGAGCCTGATTTTTGGCAATTGCACCTCAAGCAAGCAGTGCTTCACTGGATGAGGGGCGAGCGGAAGGCAGCGAGTGTGGAATCACGGTGTGCCCGTTACCGGAGCCTGGTGTGGGGATGGCTCTGGCTGCCATGGCAACCACGAGAGGAGCTCCCGCTCTTTGCCCTCAGCTGGAGACACTTGGTCCCCTGCTGCCTTGTCGCCTGTGGCCCTGTGACAGCCAGACACTCACCCCACCTATCTGAAAAGAGTGGAGATCCGGGAGAGAGAAACTGATCTGTGGTGGGTTTTCAGCTCCCCCCACTAGCATGTGAGAATGGGGAAATTCAGGAGATAAACCCAGCTTTTAATGTTGACATAATAATCATAAAGAATTAGAGTGTAATCTACTTGGAAAAGACAGTTTAGTCTAATTTAGGACGGCATACAGAAGTATTTTTATAGCAGACATTGAATGGCTTTATGCAAGAAAAGGAGGACAGAAATAAGGTCTTTTAAATGCCCTATTCAGGCATTTTCATCCTTAAAATGTGTCATTGTCATCCTTAACCTTCATTCCTCTCGTTTAGGACTCTGAGTACAACGGTAACATATACTCCACCTAAATAATCTAATAATACTGATCTGTATTCTTAACATCAACCACACCTTAATGTATTTTTGTTTGGGAAAACACATAGAGCCTGGAATAATGACAAATGCTGAAATGATCTTATGTTGAAAATATTGTATTCAGGGATTAATTTTAATGAGGTTTTAATATATATTTTATTGCTTTAATTTTAATTTTTGCGTTTTGTTAAATGAGAGTTGTCCCCTAAGAACGCATTTACGAATAGAAACAAATCAGCTTACTAAATAATTTTGATAAAATGTCACCCATGACAGTGCTGAAATTTTGGTGGATGTTTCAAAAGATCAAATAATACACTGGCATGATCATCTCAGGTTTTCCTTTCAATAAGCAAAGGGAAGTACAAGGAGATATCACAGAAGTTTTAGAAGAGGGAGAGGGAAAGAGAGAGAAAGCAAATGCTACAGAAAGAAAAGTGAAATTGAAGTCATTTACAGAAGCGAAGCAAGAAGTAGAGGGGCTGCCAAGTGAGTAATGAGCTACAGCCACAAAGACATGGGTGGGTGGCTCTCAGCTAGCAGCTATTGATGCTGCTCAGAACACCTCTTGCCTCATCCCTGTGCCAGGGAATCTCTGCTGGGTGCCTGTTGTTTCTCACCCTTAAATTCTTAACCAGGAGGTACTCAGACAGAGATCCCTTCTTCAGATCAACCGGCATCGACATCTGCACTGTGGCATCAGTTTTCCTGGCACAGTGGTTTTAGAAATGTGAGCTCATACAACTGCAGCTGAAGTCAGTGACTGCTGCAGGTGCTCAGCTGTCTCATCCCCTAATCCTTTTCCTTTTCCATGCACCTGCCCCTGTGAGGTGCTCTGAGAGTTCAGTCTGAGGGAAAGAAAAGAGAGCCGGAAAGCTCCAAACGCGTTGTGGCTTCCATATCTCCTGTCCTGCTGCATTCCTCTGCCTGGAATGGTGTTTGTCCTGTACATGATGAGGGGACTGTGCTGTACCTGCCTATGTCTGGGCACCAGGACATGGTCAGGGACATACTCTGTCCTTGGCATCCCTTCAGAGAGATGCGAGCTGCATTACTCATGTGGATAGAGTGGCAATATCCACCAGTCCTTTAAATAGTTACATGGGGGAGTTTGAGTTTCTCATGTATGTAAACCATTATATTTAGATATCAAACATCTGTTTTTCTAATAGCAAAAATGTTCCATTCAGGCTTTGTTTATTCCCACAAATGGGCCAGAGTTCGATTTCGTGTAAAAATATCTGGTGATCAGAAAGTGTTCGGTTTTTCTTTTTTAACTGAAAATAAAAGAAGACTGCAAGGAAATTTAAAAAAAACCCAAACAAACTCAAACACTACTATTAAGCTGTATTGCTAATAACCCTACGCATAATAATCAGTAATTTGTCCTCCTGACTGTCTTTTCCTATCATTCGATTTTCAAAGGGCCCAGGTCAGACTATGCAGTCCTTATTACTGAACATGCATAAGATTGTCTTCTAAATTCCCTGTAACTATTCAAATTGCAGCTCAGAAAAGACAAATTGTCTATCACTCCAAAGTCTTAAAACAAAACAAAAGGCACCATATTGCCACTTTAGGGACACATTTGTTGCCTGCTGTTGCTATTATATATGTCATTTCAGTCCTGCAGTTAGCCATAAACTACATCTTTTCTTTTTCCAGAGAGAAATAAGAGATGCCTGAAGGGAAGCAAGAATGGAAAGCATCCTTAAAATGACTGATTTACAATTGGTAAGGAGATACAATATGAAAATTAAAGCTTTCTGAGTGTGTCACATGCCAAGTTTGCACAATGCTCCTGCTTTAAAAGCTGCTCCCCAGGCCAGTGTGATGGCTCAGAGGACAGCATGGCACACGTGCAGCTGTGTGACAGGGAGAGACTCCAGGTCATGGCCCCAGGACAGGCAAGAAGCTCCTCTCAGGGGATGAGTTCAGGGGACACCTCTGCTGCAGAGACTACTGTATACAACCCCCTGCACAAAAAGAGAGTATGCAGCAACATACCTTTCTGCAGTGCATCTGAGAGTGGAATGGAAACAATAATGAAGGCCCTAAAAACATCAACTGAGGGAAAGAAAAAGGCCCCTGTGATTCAAACCAGAGGCTCTTTCAGGAATTAAGTAACCTCTTAGCATAAAATCCTACCCAAGTTCTAGTGAACAGATGAAAACCAAAGCATATTTGATGTGACTGTGAAAAGCAAACACACAGGATGTTATTTTTAGGCTCCTAGGATTTAGGAGTCTGATGTGAGTTAATCTGCTTTAGCTCCTGTGCAGCTTGGTTTCTAACCTAGGATGTTAAATAGGATCTGTTGCTGCAGTTTCTGCATTGCAGGGTGGTGTTGTAAAGCATCTACCTCCACTTTATCTGCGAGATGTAAGAGGAATGTGGGCATTTTTGGGATGTAGGAGATGCATGGCTGTTCTTTGCCTTTTTACAGTCTAAGCCAGTGATGACTAGGAGAAGCGCTGATTTTGCATTTTAAGCAAAAGCATGTCCATCATGTAATTTTGTGGAGATTTTGTCCCAGTCTCACGGTGGGTATGGTGCCTGCCTCAAACACCTTCAGCAAAGTAGAGACGGATGCCTTGAGTCTGTATCTGAAGCTTACTCATTTTATTTTGTAACCTAGTATTTCATAAAAATCCAGCTACTTCCCATTAGCATAAACAATTCAGGATTGTGTTGGACCACCACATCTATTATTTACTAAAATGCTTATCCTCTGTAATTTAAAAAACTCCTCTTCAACACCTTTTGTATTTTTGCTGTCTGGATTTTACTGTAGCATGGGAATCCATATTTTTCTTTCATCCTTTGTGAGAAAGCCCTTCACTTTGTTTTCTGTTTGTTACCTGATAATTTCATTCCATGCCTTCTCATTCTGATCTTATCAGAAACAGAAATGATTCTTCAGCAGTGTTGTTCTTCAGTCACTCAGGACTGCAAAACTTTTCTATAACTTTCATGCTCACCTTTAGGATTAGCTACTTTGAATATAGCAGTATCAGCTGCAACTTTATTCATTCCAGATTTACAATGGTTTGCAAATAATTTATGTATAGTACAGATCTCACATGTAGACTTCTTCCACTGGGCATCTGTAATTTATTCCTGGTATTTTTTAGATATTAATATTTAATTTGACATGAATCCATGAGAGGATCTTCCCCCTTATCAAGTAATAAACTCTAATACTCCAAATACAGAGAGATTTTCTTTATTTAAAAATCTGTTATTCAGTAGGGAATTCCTGAAATACGGAGCTAGTTGCACCAGCAACTAGTTTGCTTCTTTTCAAGAAGAAAATTTGGTTTATTATAGCTATAAGGGAGCTACTCCACAGAGCTTTACTAATAAGTTGCACAGTGATTATCACTGTGGTGTTCTTATTTCCCCATCACATGCTGGGATGCTTGTTTAAAAGTCTTGTGAACTTGTTTTGAAAAATGATTCCTTGATGCAGTAACCCAGGAATGTAGAACAGGGTGACATTACAGCTTGTGTGTCTCCAGCTTTAATTTGTATTTAATAACCTAGTTTTTGTTAAGTATATTAAATTTAGTTGACTTTTAAAAGAGCACCCACTGAGTTTTACACACATGCAAATTGTATGTCTGTTTGCTATAGAATTAAACCCTCAATTATAATGACAATAAAGATGTAGTTATAGTTTTAATAATCAATTATCAAATAAGTATCCTGATTAGTACTTGAGGTTAAGTTACTGATTAAATATTCCCATACATGGGAGCTTTGGGAACTGGTTTTCTTAAGGAGATTGATACTCAAACCCAAAGAAAAAGTATCTGGATGCAGATCTATACTTAAAAAAAAACGGGTAGAGGAATTTGCTTGGATATTTGCACTTGTTGCCACAATAAAAAATTGCAGGTCTGTGTCAAGATACCTACCTGTGTCAATGACCATTTAATCTGCACCTGGTAGTCAACTGTAAATGGGGATTCAGTGTTAATTTTTGAACTGTTCATGAGCAGTTCCGTTGTTTGAGACAAATATCTTCAATTTCTCCATGGGCTAAGTGGAAATAACAGACAGGTACTACCTATAGATACTGTAAAAAATGCTTGAAGGCATGAAATTGGAAGAGCTAAACACAAAATACCACTAGGCTGAGATGTAACTGTGATTGAACAAATAGCTCGGGGGATAGGAAATCAAAATAGCTGAACTATTTTTCTGGCCTTATTGCTAATTGGCTGGTGATCTTGGGTAGTGTCAGGTAGGAATTGCATATGAGAACTTTTTAATAGGGTGTTAAACTGCATGGCTCAGTGCTCTGTACTCTTCTCATCCTGTATCTAAGCCTATAATGTGTCTTAGAAAAGTGCTTGAAAGTGAAGTTTGTTCTCCATTTGACATTTTGAGCTAGTTTATTTTCAGTGCACTGTCAGAATTAAACCTCCAATGTTTTCTCATTTTTGTGTACTATTCAGAGCATCAATGTTTGCCTTGTTGTTTTCCCCCTAGGAAGATTGCCTTGTCTACTAATTTGAATGTTTTTGCCTTTTAATCTACATGGATTTTAATGAAAACTCTTTTGCCTCTTAGTTCACAGATTTTCCTTGCATTAAAAAGAGCCTGAGGTTTTTTCCATTGAAGTCATTTTCTTAATATGGTGAGAAAATGCCAGCATCTAGAAGTAGTGACTTAAAAGGAATGAATTACTATTTGAATGAAAATAAGACGGGATACTAATTCTGATTTTACAGAACTTTTTAAAACAGCAGTGCAAAAACACAGAAAATCTAAGAAGTCACATCAAATCTTAGACTATAGACTATACAGAAATCAAGAATACGTGTAGAGATTTCAGATTCATGGAGAGAGCAGTGATTTTGAGGGCAAAACCTAGCATCTGGTTTTGGGAGAGCAATGGTTTGGAAGCGGGGAGATGGAGTTACTGATTTTGGAGAGCAACAGCAGGAAGCAGTGAACAAGCATTTCTTGGAGGTTCATCTCGTTCCAAAAAATTCACATCTGGCAAGGAGATCTTGCCTTGCCTGTGTTCTGGAGCCTTCAGTTTCAGAGGTTCTTCCAGGCCTTGCACATCTTGGCTTCAAATTTAAGTTGTACTGTCCAAAGAGGTCCCTAAAATCTTTCTTTCTCCCCACCAGTACTTTGTTATCCTTCTCTGAATATAATAGTGTATGAAACACTTATAACTGAGAAAATAATAGGTTAAAAAATATTAGAGGTGGACAGTGTCTGCTTCCCAGAAAGGCAGACGTAGTCATTCAAGCATTTGAATCTCTGCAAGAAAAACCTCACAGGTATTCCCAAAGGACTTACTTATGGTTCCTTTTCTCCTCCTGATAGCACTTAGCAAGAATCCTATTTTCCAAAGCCTTCTGACCTGCCCACGGCCCTCTGTTTCACTGAAACCTCTTGCCAGTATGCAGGACATATGCAAGCAAACAGGGGCATCATTAATTACTGTAACTTCAGGTTTCACAGATGCTGATGTCCTGGAACTTCTGCCCCACTGCTAACTCAGAGTTTTCCAGACACAGGCAATTTGCCCTGCTTTACAATAAAAGCTTCTGTCTCAAAATTTAAGTTATCCCGAACATTTGTAGAAAGTGGGTGCTAAGGTGGGAATGTTTTTACGAAGATCCACAGTCACGACCAGCCTGGGGCTATAATTGAATCTATGGGCAGAGAAAGATCCACTCTAGAGAATCCCCTACTTCTGTTTTGTGACTGAGAGGTTAAACAAATAGTGCCCAGGTTTCTGACATTTTTTATAATTTCCATGTCCTTTTGTCACTATGATTACTATGAAGCAAAAATGCTTTAAAATGCTACAAAGAAGGGCAGAACTAAACATTTTCTGTCTTAAAGAAGAGGCAGAAAGAACAAAAGAGGAAACAGCAAAATCCTAATATTTAAGAATTCAAACTTTCAGTTTTAAATAAACCACCTGCTTTACCTAAGAGGGCAAAATATTCCTGTTGAAGTTTTTGGTGTTGAGGACAAACACATCACTTCAATTTGGGGGAAAGGGGATGCAAATATAAAATTTTAAGTGGAACCATGCCAATTCTGAATGATCATGGGTTAGAGGAAATGATAGTTCTGTATACACACTTACTGTGTAACAAACAGCGTTTTTTCTTGTGATTGTATTTAAGATTGAGGCTACATTCTGCTTTTATGGAAGTAACTGAGTGTCATTATGTAACAAATATATCCCCAGTGTCTAGAGCCTGGAACACAGAGTGGGTGAAACCAATTATGTATCTGCTTTCTTCTAGAGCAGCCTGTACATCTTTGCTGTTTCAGCAGCATCAAATATGTATAGCAGATGCCATCTCCTGGCAGTATCATTTTTGGAAAGTAGTACTAATCTTACACAGCTTACATGAAGGAACTGATTTTTAACTATTTTTGAAATATGCTTAATGTGAAAGAAAGCTGTTAAGTCCTTAGAGTTTCATAGAAAGCATTAACAGTTCAGAGACATTAGTTAAACATTCTGATTTTCACTTGACAGTTCCTAATAGTCTTGTAGCAAAGATATTAAAGAAGTTTAAAAACATATGAAATACTTTTAAATACGTATTTAAAATATTTTAGAATTCTTAAAATGAAAAAGTTTACAGGTAGGGGTTATTTTTTTTCTTGGACTACCTGATACAGTTGGAAAGAGAACAAGCTTTGGGGCTCAAGAAGGGGTTTGTAAACTTATCTTCAAATTCTTGTCTAATTATACACGGGTGAAACAGGAATCGAAGTGTAATGATTTTCAAGAGACACATGTCTTGACTAGCAGAGGAATCTAGTACACTAACATGGAAAAAAATAACAGAATTCAAGTGGTTAAAATGCAAACAAGTTTGATTTGGCTTGGACGTATTTAGAATATTTTATTGCATTTCATGAATAATTATTGAATTTCAGTAACATCCCTAAGTGGCAAACAAGTATGATAAGGCCACACAACAAGCTCATGGAAATGAGGTTCTGACATGCAGTGATCTGCTTTATTACACCAACAGATTGCCTGGCGCTCAGCAGAGCATCTCCATGGGGTCTGTGGCACTGCTGCTTTCACAAAGCTGAAGCAAAAACAATAGTGGTGAATCTTCCAGCTACCGGTAATCTGTGTTCATTTTGTATTTCCAAGTCCTTTTGGACTTAGTGATGTTAAAATAAGGAACTAAGAGTAAAAAAAAAGGAACTGGTAGAAAAAAGCTGACATTGTGCACCAGATCAACATTACTACAGTTTAGACAAGGAGAAAACAAAAAGCTACACACATTTTAGGACAGTGAGTTTAATCTTGCTGAAGCTTCTCCAGTGTATTTAATGCAACACATTGCCATTGTTTCTTCTGTTAAAGGATAAGAAAGTAGGTGATCAAAAAATGTTGATGCTGGAAGAGTATCCAACTTCATTTGCAGCCAGTGAATTCCATGGCCTAGAAAAGGAGCATTTTGCTGTGACATGGAAGTTCAAGTCAAAAACTGGAGCAGTAATGGTTAAAGAGCTAAAGGTTACCTTTAACTGCACTCAGGAGTAGGGTGCATTTCTGGATAGGGAAACTGGACAGGAAAACAAAAAACCCCCTTCTCTGGGCAGTCCTACCCCATATGTGCTTTGTTACAGGACAGCACAAAACCTTGGTGATCTGTACTTGAAGCAGGGTGAGCCTCTTCCTTGGAGAATCACAGTAACAACCACAACTGGCCCAAATCATGGTGTGAAAACACTTGGGGTCTTTGGGGCAGACCCATCCATTTGGAATATCATATTAATGTAGAGTGAATATATCTGTGAGGTGCTTCTAGACCCAGGCAATTCTGTGCATCCAGGTTTACAGCAAGCCGAAAACCGTGTCTCAGCTGCTGCAGCTGCAATTCTTTATATTACATTTTAGTAATAAAGCCAAAAGAGTGCTGCTTACCAAAATTATACTTTTTGCAATGGTTTTAGAAATTCTCAAAAATTTAGAGTGCTTTTTTGTAGGGCTTTATTTTGCTTGTTTTTTGTATAATTCTGCTCAGAAGTTTTTGGCAACATTTTGCTGATGCAGCTGTATAGGGAACAGAGTCCCAGTCAGGGGCTGGTTTGGCCATTGTCTCCTATGTGGGAGCTGAGAGCCTGTCTCCCTGGAACATCCCAGCTTAGCTGAGCGCTTCCCACCTCTCACTGAGCTTGTGGTCTTGGTAGGGCAGAGACTGTTTCCATAGCCCTAATTGCTCGCTTTGCAAGGCTCCTTGTTACAAGTGTTTTTGCGCTTACTGAGGCATGTGAATCAAACTTGTCTGTGTTTGCTTCAGCCCCATAAACAGTGCTTGTTACAATATGGGCTGTTTGCCTGATTATTCAGAAGTCTAATCATTGTAGGCTTCATTCTAGCGGCACTCACACTGAGCTTGTTTTGCAAAGCCCTCTCACGACTTCCATTATCATTTTAGTACTACGAAATTCTTTCACATCATACTGTTTTCAGAAAAGGAGTGGGGAAAAAAAAAAGGCAGAAAAAGCCGACACCACAGAAACAGCTTCTTTGCACAGTACAGTACAGTACTGTTTTCCAAGTCATGCCAAGACCTACTACTACTTATTTTGCTCTATGGGAAAAAGGACTGTTTCTTGGTGGTAATTCTCATCTGCCCAGTCCTAAGCCTCATTATAATCTCTTTTGCCCTGCTTAAGTAATTATTCCCTGCCTCTTAATTCCAGAAGCAGAATCAAATGATAAAACCTGGAAAACGCTGTCGTTGATGTAGGGAAAATATAAACCAGCCATGTTTTCCTCCTGGAGGTTTTAACTTGAAAAACTGGAGCGTAACTGTTGTCATTGTCTGAAACTTCTGTAGCGGCTGGTAATTTACATTAATTAAGTATGCAAATAGATGACATAAACAACAAATTGGCCTCAGCGTTAACAGTTTTCCTCCCACATTTTGAGACAAGCAAAGTGGTATAATGGTATGGAAGGGATCTAATTCATCCTAATTCTGATCTTCCTCTGGGAGCAGAAGGAATCCAGCTGAGCTGCTCATGGTGTTAGTATTTTGACACATGGAAGATTTTGCTTTTAATATAATTTCATATAAAGACTGTTCGATTTTTTTCTCTTTTTTTAGCAACATTTACAGCAAAACAAAATGTGATGAGAATTAGGGTATTGCTGGTCAATTACATTAACTCAAACATGCAGAATTCCTGTTTTGTATGTGGAAACAGACCTTTATCATTTTTAGGAGGCATCAAACTAGTGAAAATTATTTCTAGACAGTGTCCAAGAATCCTGGTTGCAGTTTTTACTGCTCTGAAGGGACTGTGTTTTTGGAGCTCCGGAAATTAGTACTTAAGGTTATTGATCCGTTTTCTCTCTGGCTGTGGTAGAGAATGTGTGTCAGAAAAAATTTGTAACAACAATACTCATTTATCTTTAGACATACTCTTCTTTTACAGCTAAACAAAATGAATAAAAAATGTATTCATATTCAGATATCTATGTGCATTCACCACAGTTCCCCTATAGATCACTCCTTCCTTTATGTTTCATCCATTTTTCCCTCCTTGAAGGAGAGATGCCACAACCTGCCTCAGCCCTGAAGTCCTGGCTTACTTCCCCACAGCTGCCCCATATTGTCCCACAGGCCATTTGTTCTGGTCTCATGCGTTGCTCATCTTTCAGTCATGTCATGCATGCTGTTTTCTAATTGCATGGTGGCTAACTAATCTGGGTCTCTCACTCATTTGGGGTGGGGGGGCCACTTCTGCTCTGCTCACAGGCCTCTGCAATGTCCTTGGCAGCATAACTGTGGGTAAAGAACTGAGCTGTGTTTCATAAGAAGCTTAACTTTTTTTGACTAATGTGTTTTCTTTGCAGATCTGTTTCTACAACTGTACGATGGTGAACATTGCTCTTGTCTTCATACCCCTACACACACACTCCATATAAATTAATGGCTGTAGAGCAGAACCATGCACTGGTGCTCTCATTGCTTCCTCCTCTGCAGATCAGTGCAAGTTTTATGTATTTGAAGAGATATTTGCTTATTTTGGCTGGCAGCATAATTTATGTGGTTTTTTATTGTCTCTTCCAAGTAGAAGTGAGACACAAGTGCGAATTCTACATTCTGAGGTCAGAATGCTCCTCTGTGCTTTGCCAGTACCTTTGTTCATTGGGGCACTGGCAGAAGCCAATAGAAAGCCCACGCAGATAAAAGCATATTCAGTAGTTAAAAAGTTATCTCAGGTATTAGCTTGGCTCCATTCACAGCCTTTTAACTTCAAATATAGGACAGGAAAGTCTCATATTTAATACAGAATGAAAAACAAAAATAAACACAGCTGTATTCCATGGTTTTTATTTGACCAAATTATTTACAGTTGCAAATATCCTAAACCTTTTATTATTAAACTTTGCTGTTTTGGAGGCTGATAATTTTCCTTGCATAGCTTTCTACTCAACAAAACCACGATAGAATCCTTTGATCACATATGTTATAAGCACAAAATAAGGAATTCTCCAATAATAATTTGATTGTTCTTTAGAGTTTTCCTGTTTCAAGATGTGAAGACAAATGCAAGTAAGTTATTTTAATACTGCTTTGGTTTTGTGTAATTTTGTAAGTTACGTATGATCTCTACAGACTCCAGCAATCTTAACAGAGACTAGGGCTTTTAAAGACCAGTCCTAGGGATTTTCTGTGTGACCATTGCACAAAAAAGGAGAAAGTATTCTTAAGTCATCAGCTGTGTTATAATTTCATGTCAAAACTGCAGACACGGTGAATTTGCTGTGATTGCACTGCAGCAATAAGTACTGGAAGAGTCGGCAGCAGCCTGGATTTCAAGGAATTAAATTTAAGCAGAGTGTCATACTTGCATTTTCTTGCTCTAATCTAGGCCTGTTGGAAGTGATGATATCTGGAGTGAAAGGCCTTGACTTCTGATACTGAAGAAAAATCAGTGTCAGTGAAGTGCAGACTCAAGTGGTAGGGCAGCCATGAGATTCATCAGAGGGGAAAGAGCCAAGGCATGCCTGCTGTTTGGGACAGGCCATTACTAAATCTTGCAGGCTGATCTGTTTGTGGTTGTCTAGTAGTGTAAAAGTGCAGCTAAGCTCTATGAAAGATGGAAGGAACACGGCCAGGGACTTACTTTTCCTTTGATTAGATTAGGAAAATAGCTGTACATAAACCCAAAAGGCTCTATACATACAGAGATGTGATTTCTGTTTAGCCTCAGGCTCCCACTGCTTAGATCTTAGTTAATTATGTTGTGGTATATTTGGACCATCTCTCTAGGCAGTGTCCATGGGGACCACTGCTGGAACATACTTTATTGTTTGTACAGAAGGTACTGAAATACAAGTTCTGATCCAAAGTGATCTGGTCCAAATCCTACCTCTTCCAAATACTGTGTGGTGGTAACCACAAGGGCTTTGAATCATCTGGTTCTCCTAAAGGGAAACTGACTCTGTGCCCACTGAACCACAATGACCTCCTAAATAAACAATGCAGTAGAAAACTGGATGTTGAACTATACCATGCGTACTGGCCTTGCCGGCTTCACACCATGCCAGGCCACTTTTATAAAAATAATAGACTGTGTTTTAAAAAAATAGAATTGGCATGCATGTACATTAACAGCCATCTTCACAGGAAATATTATATCCTTGTATTAAAAAAAGAAAGAAAATATTCTTTAAAGAGATCCTGTGCTTTAATCCACCTTGTGAAATCTTTGAGATTGCAGTGGAGTATCTGAAGTCTTCGGTGAGGTGTAATGAAATCTTCATGCTGAGGTAACTTTCTTCCTTAATAGCATGGTGGGAGAGAATCCATTATGTTTTAAATCTGTCTTTGTCTCTGTGGAGACATTTATTTTAAAGTAACATTTTAATCATGGCTTCAGCCTGCAGGGAAAAAAGAAGATACCCAGAGCTGAATAATGCATGTCCAACTACCAAAGGGGATGCTCTATTAACTCTGATTTACATATGACTGATTGTTTAAATTTGTAATATCACCATTCAGATGGCATTTTGGAAAGGTGAAGACCTGGTTTAGGGCCACCATAATTCAAGGAGTAAATGAACATAGTTTAATAAACATTATTTGAAAGCATACATTGTCAGAATAAGGCTGACCCCCACCATGATCACTTTTATAATAAATCAGCTTCCAGGGTCCTTTTCCTAGCACTTGGGCTTAGAAATTATTTGCCTGGGTGATCTTTACTGTGCCTATTTTTATGGGCCCTTGGCAATTTTACGGTAAAAAATAATATATATCAGCAGAGAATGTGAATTTAACAAACTTCATTATACGTGCCAATTTCTCTTATCCATTTTCTTTCCGGAATCAAATAGTCCTTCTCAGTTCAGTTTGGCCCCTTGCCTTCAGTTAATGGGCTTATGAAGAGTGTTCTTCGATTTATTTTTCAGTGGTCTGTCCTGGCATTTTGGGGCTGTGTGCATCGGGAGAGACATTTTGCCGTTCTGGCAGTGTTTGTGCATCACTAGTGGGGTATGTGCTGTAGTTGGGGAACGCCTGGTTAAAGGCTTCCCACTCCCTGGAGTGGCACTGCCTTCAGTGACAGCCCTTCAGCTCTGAGCACCGACCTGCCCACTCCTGCCTTTGAGAGTAATTGTGCCATCCAGTGCCACTTGTGCTGGGCAGAGGCACTAACAGGGCCACAGGCACACATAACCTAATATCTTATTCAGAATGCTTGCACAGTAATCTCGATGAGAATACTTTCAGGATTTTTTTTACGAGCTAGAAGCAGTGAACACTGTTATAAATGCTAGCATATAACACTCGGAGAGGAATAATTGCAGCACATAGTTACTTATGTTAATACTATCACATTATCTTGTGATAGCTGTGCAATTAAATGAGTCACCACTACGCCAAAATCTCATTTGTCTCCAAGCACTCCACAAATATGCTGCATTCACTGTCTATGCTTCGGTCTGATAGCTTTTTAGTCACCGCATTCTCTTTGTGTTTGGAGAACAACAGAGCTGTGGAGCCTTTGAAAAGATGGAACATACTGTTTGAAATTTAGTAATAGAAGGATATTAATCTAATGAGTGGTTTTCCCAAAATGTATTTAAGAAGATACTTTTCTGAATGGTATTTATACAGCGATGTCTGAACCTTAGAAGAGTATTTTAAGAACAAAAACAATGTTGTGTGGCAACAGTCTGCGCTCTATTTACCCTCCTCTCTGACTACAGCCTGTGTACTCCATATTCCACAGAAGCAAATCCCATTGGCACTGTTTTTCATATTCAGATATTCCCAATAATATATGCAGAACTTTTGTGCTGAGCAATACTGGAACATTGTCGCGGATCGACACTAACAATCAGGCATGGACGCAGGTTTCATTCACATGCCAAGGTCTCGGGCCAACAGGCAAAAGCCTGGCCCCTCGTTTATTTTCACACTTATATACATATGTACAGACAATCAACAATTGGATGAAGAGGTTAAGCCTCTCCAAATTGATAGGATATAAATTCAGTCTATCACCTTCCTCCGCCTCTGGAGAAGGAATGCAAAACAATTCTAAAAGTACAGCCTAGAAAAGATTCATTACAAAAACATGGGCATTGTTTATCTTACAACTTATGAGAAAGTATTTTACTGCTAACGCGAACAAGGCATGCAGTGAAAAACCAGGGCGACAGAACATCCCAAAAGTGAGTGAATATTCCACTTGAAGAGTGGTCGGCACTTGGTTTCTGGTAGGAAGAGAAAAGGAGCCTAGCAAACAGATAGGAAAAAGCTCATTGATGTTTGGGGAAGCACGTTTTAGATAACACGTACGGTTAGTCCCTTTTGTGTTACAGTGTTGCAGATTTTTGCTGAAGAAATTATATCAAGAATGTGGAAGAAAACCAATAGAAAAGCATTCCTTTTCCTGGCACAGAGTCTCATCTGTTTATTTTCCTTATTAAAATCTGCAGTCTGATTTTTGTGCACTTAAAGATGCCTCTCTGGCCTGGAAACACAGCTAGGTCTAAATGCGACTAGAAATTACTCAGCTTCCACCTAAATCACTGTGGAACTAGAACATTGCCTCAATGCAAGTGAGAGCAAAGCACAGGCACAACAGCTCCTCTCCTGGTTGCTGTAGCAGCTCAGAAAGAGCTGAGAAAAAACAAAGAAAAACAGAGTTAAGCAGCACTTGAGAAAATGTTCCCTGTGGCCTCAGGACACCATTCTGTTACGGTCAGATGCTGTTAAGGTTTAAGAAAACAGAAATTGGGAGTGGTACATTTATACCACAAAGTTTAATTGTGACCTTTCGTATTTAGGCAATATTTTTTTTCCAGCCCAGGAATTAAATATAGCACAAAGAGACACTCCTCAATGTGACATCGAGTATCGTTCTTCCCCTGAAGAAATAAATGTGAATGATGAAAGCAGGAATGTGGAAATAAAAGTGTTACTTCCACACTTATAATGCCAGCTAGCACTTGTTACCAAACTTGTGAAAATAACACGATTTACTGTAATAGTTTACACTTGACTAGTGGGGTATAAAATATCTTTATCTTATAGCCATATAAACTATGGTTAAATTAGGCTGAAGGGACATACAGAGCAGTGCCCACAAAAGGATTAGGAGTACAAAAGCATTACAAATACAAGAGGCGGAAGCAGAACATCCTGTTCAGAGCATATGTTGAATGGAATGGAAATGAAAGGAATTAAACTAAAAAGAGGATGAAGCAGCTCACCTCCTGGGTAATTCTTAATCTGAAAGAGAAGTTGATTTAGGCTGTGGCTATACAAACCCCTTACTTCCCTGCAGCATTTCGACCGATAATAAAACAGGGACTCTAAATGTAAGAGATAATATGATTAGTCTGATCGCTCAGATTTTCATCAAAACAACAAAAGCTTTGATTTAAGTAGTACCATTGTATTTGTATGCTCTCACCTATCTATTTACACTGAATACCAGAAATTTTCAGCGCTTGTTTTGCTTTATTTTCACATCAAGATTACTCAGAAATCTGAGGTGAGAGTATTCTCTATTCTTGTGTTTGAGAGAGATAGAGATATCAAACTTTCCTTTTCCTGTATGGGAATTAGTGTTTCAAAATGAAAGTAACAAACCTAACAGCTGAAAATAGCCTGAGCTGAAAAAACATCTCAACTGAATTACACTTTTCCCATTTCCCTGATGTGATAAACCTTACACTCTTAAAAGATCTGTCTTTTAAATGGAAAATCAAATGGAAAACCTCAGCGCTTTGGGTTTTTTTATACGTCATGAAATAGTGAACGAAAAAGAGGTCATAAGCCATTTTGTTGACTTTATAGGTCTCATGAGACTTCTTCATGCTCTCTCCTTGTTTGCTGCTGTACATCTGGAGTGAGAGTCAGCCAGCGACAAGACCACAGGTGTAAGTTGCTCTTGGAGATGTAATACATTTTCCTCCAAAGCATGCAAGACAAACACTTCCTTTCCTGTTTCTACCAGAAGGATAAAAAAAAAACTTTAGGCCATACTCCTGCCCCCAACAGCCAAATTTTTTTCCCAGAAGTTCCAGCATGACTGGGATTTCCTCCTATAAATTGAAATAAACAACTTTCTTTTGTAGGATAAAAAAAAAAAAAAAAGAAAAATTAGTTGTTATAAGGGGAAAAAAAAGGTTTCACATATTCTCATAACATAGTTATTTAACGTTGTAATTGCACGTCTAAAGACTAAACCATGGGAAAATAAACATAGGTAAGGCTTAGTGCACAACAAAATTAAAAACGTCTATGTCTATAGCAACAGCAACCAAATTACTCAGGAAACCTGGCCACGGTGAGCTTGTGAGAGACAGAACAAAGTTAAAATCCTTCATGACGTGAGAGCGGCTCACACTGCCCTGGCCAGCCCCGGCTCTTCCCAAATCATGCCACCGGGTGCCGCTGCAGGAGAGAAAAAGGAAATGTTTCCTGGCCCTAGGCCAAGGACGAGAAACTAATTTTCGTGATTCTGCACTCGTGTCTAGTTGAAATAGTCTTTTCCCTCCTAGTACACACGCATCTTTCTCGTATTAAACTTCTATATAATGAGTTATTAATTTTACTGCTCTTGAAAGTTATTGGGGAGAGAAAATAATGTTGTAAAATCTGTGTGTGACTCCCATTGAGCAGAAGGGCAATGCAAAAGTTGATGGACTGAAATTATTTCTCTTTGCTTAGAAAATCCCCAGGACTTCGCTATGCAATTCTGTCACAGTTAAATCTCTGTGGTCAGTTCTGATTTCAAATTCTTTTAATTGGTTTGTTTTCAAAATAAACCTCTCTAAGTCACAGGTGGCGGCACTACTGATTCTCCTAAAATTTTTACATTTTTATATTTTTACATACATTCACCAAATAGTTTGCAGCTAAAATCCTGTGTGAACCCTGAAAGCAAGCCCAGACTAGGAGGTGAGCCCATCAGTCCTAGCACAGCTGACCTACTCAGTACCACTCAGGCCAGCTGGAGAGAGATTCACTCACTCTGTGCTGTCTTACCTGAGGTCCGATTGATTCTCATTTCATTGACAAGTTGGCCAAATTCCCTGAGAAACAAAGCAGGATTCTGGCAGAAAATAACTACGCACAGATGTTATTAGGAATTGTAATTAAAAAGAAATTCCTGTGTTATGAGGATTTGCCTAGGAACCAAAAGGCACTATCAAAGCTTATGTCTCTGCTGTATGTTATTAGACTATTATGTATTATTGAAATATGCAAATCCTGGCTATTAAGGAGAAATTCAAAGAAGCAGCCAGAGGAGTAAAAAGTTTGCAGGTGGCATGCTGATTGTTAAAAATGCTGTACCAGAGACTAACAGCAAACATTTACTGCTTATCAAAAAGACTTTAAGAGGACCACACACACAGAAAGCTGGCATGACAAAACAGAAGTGTGAAAGTGGTTATTAGAAGTAACAGTCAGTCTTCAAAAAGTGGAAATTGTGTTGAAATGAGGAAAACAGAAGAGAACATAAGCTCTTATACATTTAATATAACCCTTTATAAAGTGGGCCAAAAATATTTTGAGGAATAACTTGTGATAAGCGTAAGAGTGAATAATAAAACTTGCTCTAAACACATCAGAAGGCTGAATTGTGCCAGACAGTTTATAGGCATTCTATAATGTTTGGGCTATAAAAGAAGTGTTTAAAGAAGATAAGCCCAGAGCTGAAATGCTAAATGAATTTTTCACATTAATGTTCTCCATGTACAAGCTTAGGCAGGTTTCAGCGGTAGAATTTTTTTGGGTCCAAGTCAAAGAAATTATCTCAATTTGAAATGTCAGAGAAGAAAATTTAGATTAGATAGGACCAAATAGTAACAAATCAAGTAGATTATGTCAGGTTTTCAAAACTCTTCTAAAGGAAGTCTGATATATGTGACAAATTACTAACTGCGATGTAACTCAACATGTAGATTGGCCTCTTTTCCAAAGGAATGGAATGTGGTAAGTGTGATGTTCCTGCTCTTCTTAAATTCTATGGGACCTCAGGAGTTACAGACCAATAAGCCTGACCTCCTGTACCAAGTTGATAAAGCTTTTTCAAAAGAATGATATAAGGCACAAATGATTAGAATTTATTGAAAGATTCAGCATGCAAGAGAATGAGAATGATTTGGATGATACATTATGGATGGTACATCATAGATGGATTTCCTAAATCTTTGAGCAAAGATCCTTCCTTGAGCATGCTGAAGAAAGCAAGCATGAGATAAAGTAGGTTTTCTCAGGTGTCCATGTGCAATTGAAAGAAAATCTTCAGAAATCAGGATAGGGAATGAAAGGGTAGCTTCCCATTTTCACAATGGCAGGGGTTTACTCGTGGGTGTTCTCCAAGATTTGATGCTGACTCCTGGGCTACTTTGTATTTTGAATGTTTTAGAAAAGAAGTAAATAGTGAGGTCGTAAGATCAGCAGATGATGCAAGCCAAGAGTCACTTGTGATGGGATGCAGAATGTTCTCTCAAGACAGAGCAATTTGGGAATAAATGGTGGAAGAAATTAAATGTTAAATACAGAGTAATACCCACAGGGAGAAAAAAAGCCTCATTATACTTATGCAAGTGCAGCTTTAAATAGGTTATAATAACCACAGAAGGAGGTGTCTGAGTTCTTCAGGAGATACTGTATGCAAATGTCAGATTAATATTCAGCAATGGCAAACAAACAAAACCCCAAAGCATTAGCAGAAGGAAATGGTGAATAAAACAGAAATCAGGATGCAATTATAAGCATGATACAATTTGCAGATCCCGAGTTATAAATCTGACCCATAGTTTGAAGACTCTGCATTGTTCTAGTTGTCCTTATTAAAAAAAAAATACTGTAGAACTAGAAAAGATAGCAATGATGGCAATAAGTGTGACCAAAGATAAGGTACGGCTACCTCAAAAGATGGAACTTAATAGAGAAGGCATACCTTAACCTGGATGAGAAATATCTACTTGGCATATGAAGTAACAGAGGTTATAAAATCATTAGTTGCATGGAAAAAATTAATTGGGAAGGATTCTCCTCTCTCTGTCACAGTGTAAGAACTGGGCTCCTTGAAATGCCTCATGAAGATTGTAGGTCCTAAATCAAAAGAAGGGAGCAGTTTTTTATTTTCAGTTGCCATGGAACAGTAGCTGCTGTCTCAGCAGCAACTCCTGCTCTAGAGAGATTTGAAAAAGCCTACGGAGATAAAAGAACATTAGATAAAGAGCTAAACTGTACCTCAGTCAAGTATAAACAAATGCGGTGGTAAACTGTTTATGTGAGATAGCTCAGGGAGCTCTGTTGTGAGAAGGGACTGAAATCCATAGGCCTGAGGAAACGGTGTGTTGGGTTCATCTAAGAAAGGAGTCTATTGGTTGTTCTGTTCAGTTGTACCCGTCTCATTCACAGTAGTCAAATACTAGTCAAAAGTTACAATTATCCTAAGAAAATATGGAGAATTTTTTCACTGACATCTTGACTGTTACTTCTGAATGGGATACATTCCAGCTAGGTTTTGTGATTTGTGAGTCAGTGGATCTGGCCTAAGGCAGCTTCAATTCCCAGCAGACAGAACAGCATTCCTTCTACATGCAAGAAGCACAAATAGGCCCTGCTGCAGGATTTCTCCCATCCTGAACTACAAGCCAGGTGCATGACTTATCAACTTCCAGCAGGCTCTTATCAACTTATCAACTTACCAGCTGATAAGAGTTGACTTACCAACTTCCAGTGACTTATCAACTTCCGGTGCATGGGAGTCCCACCAGAGACAGGGAGCATCCGGGTCCTACCAGGCCTGTTGTCCTTGCTAAAGAGCTAACTTTAGTCAAAGTGATATGTCTGTGCACTTTTGGGGCAGGTGCTTTTGTTCAAGACAGCATGAGAGGAGTTAATGTAGATTACACTTTAACTCTTCAGTGAAAACAGCTCCTACAACCTAAGCGTCAGTGTTTTCCAAATGTGTATTTCTGCATAGCATTTCCTCTTTTTCAGAGTAAACATCTACTGTGGAAAAAGGAAATGCCAGGCACTATGAGATACAGCTTGCAATGACTAATGAAGATAAATGTGTGCACAATCAGTGCAGGTGACCATGAAGTTCCAGGCAATCCAGAAACCATTTTAGATACAGTAGTTCAGAACTAGGTCCAAGCTAAGTCCTGGGGGTTACTTATATTTTCACAGATTTTTAGCAATTTGTAAGGATTAGTAAATTATTGCTGAGACTTCTAGCTAATTAAGTACTTAGTTATGATAGCAGAGTAAGAGTAGGAAGGTGTATGAAATGGCTTACCTCTGACACAGAGAGGTCATCTGGTTTTGTTAATGACACAGTAAAGCCATAAACCTTATTACACATGAATCTGTTAAACTGTAGCGTGTGTAAAATGGGAAATACAAGTGCAATATCATCAAAATCTCTGAAAAGACTTTTATAAGGTCATGATATGCTGACACCAAGCATTTTAATTTAAGGTTAAAATCTTCTAATAAGACATTTGATAGCTGTAATGAGACTTTCAATGCAAAAAAATATTTAACTGTAATATTTAACTTCAAAAATTATAAAGCCCAAATGTATTGTGGCATATATTGCCACTATAAATTAAAATTCATGTATACATTTCATAGTTACAAGTGAAAAAGGGGCATGTTTTGATGAATGGAATGGCAGTAGTTCTGTCTCCTTTCACTTGTTCCTGCAAAGTGAAAGAGGTTATGAATATGAAAGAGAAACAAACCATTAAGAGGTTTCGCTTCTTAACTTCTCCTTTACTTCTGTCATGGAAGCATAATATATCCTATACTAGTTTCCTGGGATCCTTATTAGGATGAACATGAAAAAGAAAAAGAAAGACTGTCTTTTTAAGCAGCTTTTGTCTAGAAACCAACATTCATATTAAAGGCTGAACTGTGTTATTTCAAGCTTTAGCATATATACCTCACCAAATAAGGGACCAGCCAACTTATGTAAAAGAATAACCTGCCTCTGAGCAGAACTTATTAGCTTGGGCACAGTTCCACAACAGCGTGTCCAAACAGCTTTTGGATTGAATGTATCTTCCATTTTGCACCTTAGAAAATGAGCTAAGCTATTCCACAACTGTCTCCACCTGACTACAGAGACATGCCTTCATAATATAGCTTGGACCAAGGCCCTTCCCCAGCTTGCTGACACAAGTTGGCTGTCAACTGCTCTTATTTCCCAGCTGATGTGAGGCAGTTGCAGGACGATGAGTTCAATATCTGTATTTACAGGAAAGTCATTAGATGGGCATTAGATGAGCCCTCAAGAACACACAGCTTAGTTTCTGAATTTTGTGGGTTCCTTAAAAGTGTTGTGTGAAAGTAAACGTCTCTCTCTGCTTGCTTACTGCCTTAAAATAAGGATTGTCTGGAAAACAGTTGCAGTTAAAACTGAACTCACAGAAAAGGCAGAAGTTCCTGTCATTAGCCCTACAGATCAGTCAATCTCCAGTGAAACATAAACTGTGCTTGTATAAAATTTAGGAATTCTTCTCTGAAAAACACATTTTTGTCTGAGGAGCACAAAGTTCAGAAGAGAGCCATCCAGCAGGAACTCTGCTCTAGTGAGTGGCTGTGCTGCACTCAGTGTTACTGGAAGGCGTTAAAGGGAGTGTGCACCTTCTCAAATCCCCAGTCCTTGAGTGCATACACTTCAGTCTGTTCTGCTCCTCCCCTGTCTCTCTTCTCAAAACCCAAAGCATTTTGGATTTGACATATGGCGTGTATGTAACAATTTCAGCATTATGGGAACATTGTATAACTATGTGATTGCGTGCTTCAGAGGAACTTGATGAAAGCCCAAAGCAAAGAAGGCCACATAAACAAGGGAAATATTAGAAAGAAAAGTAAAGATAGGGTTCAGCAGCCAGAAGAAAAGAAAAAGTACACCCCTCAAAAACATAGGAAAAGAGAATGGGCAAAGAGGAGAAAGAAACAATAAATAGTTTAAATATGACATTGATTACAAAGTTGCTTCATTGTTCATGTTTGGCAGTGGAAGAGGAAGGGAAAAATAGCTTTTTGGAATGCTGCATGAACATTAATATTGATGGCCTCATGAAAGTAAATTTGGGTTTCTCAAGGGAGTAAAGTGCAGACACTCCTTTGCAATTAAAAGTTGAAGTTCATGTGGAGGAGAGTCACAAAAGTCTTCAGTCTGTGTACCACAAATATTCAATAGACCAAATATTTTTGGCAATATGCCTGCTTAGATGAGCGTGTTAGTGCTGCCTGCTGCGTTATGTAAGGGAGGATATTGCAGCAGAGACAGTGAAGCAGGAAGCCTGAAACATTCAAGAAGACCAACTGGGATTTCCCCTGCTGCTATTGTCACAGCAGAGCCACTATTTTTAATTTAACTAATAAAAATGAATTTACTTGTCTTATTCTAAACTTAGTCTGCTACCNAAAAAAAAAAAAAAAAAAAAAAGATTCAGGCAATGCTAGTGGGATTTTAAACATGTTAGATTTTAAACAGACTAATTTCCTGCCTAGAGGGGAGAAAGCTGGAAGACCAAGCAGCATAGCCATGTCTGCCTCATGCAGTACTATGATGCTTGGTAATGGGGGGAAATACTTGGCTGTGGTGCAAAGGTGATAGACAGCCAAGCGAAGCTGGCAACTCTGCTAACATAAACCAGAAATTAGCCAAAACTCTTGAGGGGATGCATCATAAAAAAAATGGAGAGGGCAATGTGATGTAAATAGTTTTTAAAGCAGAGGGATGGGAACCAGAATGCCTTGATTTCCAGTGTTGTCCAAGTTACACACCGAGAACATAGTCATGCCAGGTACTAAATATCTTCTCACTTAGGCTCTTGTCTATTCAGGATATTGTTGCATAGCTTTTCCATATTCACCTGCTTTAGCCAAACACTTGGACTACAAATACAATTCAAAATGCTCCAGTCTTGCAAGCCAGAGGTTTTGCTGCATTGTTTCTAGGTTAAAAGCATTATGTAAGCAGACAAAAAGTTTTAAAAGTTATTATATGAGAATCTGGTTCCAGTAAGATGCATTGTCATATTGCCTTTTTTGAGTGGGGATATATGCTGCAGTAACATAAATCCTGTGACACATCTCTATAGGGTGTATTTGCACATGATAAATATACAAAACAATATTAGCTCTACCATGGCTGAGTCGCTGATGAAAAGACACAGTAACAAAGACAGCGAAGCGCAAAAAGTCATGCATTAGTCACACATGAAACTAGAACTAACAGTTTCTGAACCCCTGACCAGGTGTACTTTTCTTTTGGCCAAAGGGTAAATTTGAGTGTAAAACAGAAATAAAAAGTTTAAACATGTCCATGGTTACTTGAATTTCAGAGTTGAATACGTGACCTAGGAAAGACGTGACTTCAGAGATGCAGAGGAATGTGGGAGAATGTGGTGAGTACTGATACATTCTGAAAAGTCAGGAAGTGACTGACAAGTACTGCTATGCACTTACAAAAAATTTCTTTCCAGAGATTTATAATCTGTTCAGTGATTTTCATGGCACATCCCATCACAATCCCTGGCTCCAGTCCTGATATCCCCACTAAGTTCCTTGTCTAGTCATTCCTTCTTCCCTCTTTCCTCCCTGACTTCTAAATCCTACAGTCTGCCCATTGTAAATTCTTGACGCAGTTTCTCTCTCTTTTCACAAGCTTACAATCTCTTTCTACCAGATTTTCTCATTAGTTACCTTATGCTATATCTTCACACTCATTTGTACCTTGCATTTCTGTCAGGCAGCTTTGTCCTCTATCTGTAACAAAAAAAAAAACAAAAAAACCCCCAAAAAAACAAACAAAAAAAAAGATAAAACCCCAAGAAAAACAATCTCTTGGTCCTGGTATGTAAAATCCCAAAGCATCAACTGTAGTTAGGAAAAGCTGAGAGTATGGTTGCACCCTTTGGAATTTCAGGTGCAAAGTGCAAATGAGTCCCTTTTGAGCACCGATGAAGAGATTTTTCCAAAGACTTGAACCCCGGTCAAGGTTGGTGTGCTTTTCAGTGAACATAAGGATGGACATAATCATTGTGCAGAAATTGCCCCCCTACAAATTTCAGATCACTTTTCCAAGGTGTGAAGTGCTGTAGCTGTTCAGAGAAAAGTTTATGAACAGACACCCACCCGGGGTAATGGTAGAAGAGCGAACTGTTAAAGCACTTCGAAGCTACAGCAAGACAATATAGGGTATTATCCCAGAAAGTGCCAGACAAACTTACTCATAGCTGATGCTATCAGCACCACCTCTAACTGCAATTCACACATAGTAAACTCATACTTTTTCTGTCATAGTTAGATTTTATGTTTCTGAAACACATCCTAGGGTGATATTTTTCTTGAATGCTTATGGCCAAAAAAGTCCTGCTGTTGATCCTTGTGATTTACATACCAGTTTGCCATACTAAAATAAGTGTTGTATAAACAACAAAGGGATTAATATAATACTGTGGGAAATTCTAACCCATTAATGTGCCAAGGTCTCATCAGATTGCTGAATGTAGGAGCTTTAGCTACATCTTTAAAATAATTGACACTTCTTTCTCTGTAGGCTTGAGTCTGCAAAGTATCAATTGCCTCATATGAAGCCCCCAAATCTCTCCAAACATTTTGAATCAGTACTCAGCTCCCAGAGCACTGAACTTCAATATAGCAATTTTATCTGGATGCTGTGTTTGGTCTCTTAAAACTCCTGTCTTTTGTCATTATAATTAACGCTCTTGTATATTCAGTTTGCAGACACTGTTTCTGTTGATCAGTTAAAACTTTGGCATAACTCTGAATAAAACATGAAGCATTTTGTACTGTATACCAGATGTGGATTAACTAAATGGTGCTTGTGTTCCTAGAAATCAAGATCCAAAAAATGTACTTCTGCATAATCGTAAAGTATCTATTTAACCAACCATTAAACCATTTAACCATGGGATCTATTTAATCAACCATTTTCCAAACCAGGGAAACCTAGTTTTTATATGGTAAATTAGTCAGTGTGAGATAATCCGTATTTTTCAGATTTCCCAAGGTACTTATTTTAAATGGCATGAGGTTTTTCTTTTTTTTTGGTTTTTTCTTTCATCTGGAGTATCACAAAGTGCTAGACAAACTGTAGCATTGAGCAGAAGAACATTTCTGTGATGAAATGTGGCAAATAGTGACAAACAGGAAATCTGCATGCCGTTTAAAGACAGATTTGAAAAACAACAAAAATCCCCCACACTCCAACCCAGGATCAGGTTGAAACTATTGGGGTGATTACCTCCCTGGATGTGAATCTTTGGCTCACCTTGTACCATTCTAATATTTTAACTGAAGAATTAAGTTTGATTACAAAAAGGACAGGTTCGTACTGGAAAATGCAGGTTCCCTACAAACTCTGCTTGTGCCCCTTGTTCCTGACTTTATTTATGGCAGAGGCTGCTAGGTGAGATCAGTTCTGGGTAGTTTTGCAATATGCACAATCACCCTGCAAAAAACAGAATTATTACTCCCTCTGATTAATAATTATTATTGGTTTAATGGAGCTTTACAAAATACATACTGAAATACATTAATTTCTATGCAGGCTCTCAAAGTCAAATAGATTTAACTGTGATGAAGACAGAGTCTGTCCCTTTATGGACCCGTCACCCATCTGTCATCTGCTTTGAGAAAGGTTTTCAGGGAGGAAAGGGTGGTGGACAAGACACAGGAAGGGCTCCTACCACAGCAGTGCAGCAGGTCTATCACATTTCTGGTGGCACCAGGCAGTTTTGCTGCAGACAGCCTTGTGCATATCTCTGCTTCTGAATGAAGCGCCTGTGTAGGTGAGCTCCCTGGAGACAATGCTGATGCCAATTTCTTTGATTCCTGACCAAGACTCCTGAGCTTCCCATTCCTTTTGGATCCCATTGCCAAAACTTGCAAATACTACAAAACCCTTTGCTCCTCTCATCCAAATGTTTTTACACCCCACTCTATTTCCCACTGGAAAGCCTCCCCATCCTTTTTGCTTCCCAACTCTCAACCTGCAACCCTGCAACAACCACAGGGCCCCCAGTGAGGAATCCCCTGCTCTGTTTAGCCTTTGACCTGTCCCTTCCTAACTCCCCTGCCAGCACTCCTGCCCTAGCCTGCTATTTCTCCTGCTCTGCCCATCCAGCTGCTGCTAGTCCCCCACCTCCTACAGTCCTTTGCCCTCTTCTTTACTGCCGTGGCCACCTGTGGATGGTATCTCTCTATGCCATGACCACCTATTCCCTCCTTCCTGCCCACCAAGCAAGACAGCCCTTCTTCTGACAGCATTTCACAAGAGCAGGTTCCAGATATGCTTCCTGGGGGTCCTCTCTGAGAGCAGTATTACAAGATGTTTCCTGGAAACAAAAAAGGCATATGAGCAATCCCACTGCAACACTAAAGAAGGAAGGAGGAATTGTGAAAAAGAACAGCGTGGAAAAAAAACCCGAACCAAAACAAAGAACATGGGTCTAGTCAGCATGGGAAGGGGAGAGATGGAGCTTCAGGACCTAAGAGAATATAGTGGTGGTATCAAAGACCGAGAGTTCAGGTGATTTTGATGAAGGCAGACTTGAAGGTAAGGAATGGAGGGAAGGAAACAAATGTGCTAACATACATCAGAAGGTTGTTTCATTCTTGTAGTTGTGGAAAACTGTGAGGGAAGGGTAGTAGGAGCCATGCTTTATTTTCTTTCATCAAAAATAAACTAAACAGCATTATCCTGTGCTGGAAGGGGAAATGTTCAGCCATGGACAAAAGTTGTAGTCTGTGGCATCCAGCAGGTCTTGTGTTGGACACCATCACAGGATGTGGATGTGATGCCACTGCCTTTCAAAGGAAAAACCATTTGCTTTTCAAAATTGTGGTTAGGAGCCACTGACAAGCCCAGGCAAAGAGGCCTGACAGGCACTTTGCAGAGTGTCACAGGCGCTCGTGCTTGGCAACAGCACACCCGCGTTGTGACACAGCTGCACAAAAGCTTGCAGCCACATCCCTGTGGCCTCGCTGGGGACAGATGATTATCGCCCGCTAATCCGCACCAACAGCTGACTCTCGGTTCTTTGTTATGCATCGTGCAATCGCATGACTGCACTCGCCGCATCCATTGTCTGTACCCTGGTTGCTTCCGTAACCCTCAGTCTCTGTGGAGAGATTTCAGACGCTCTGTACGCTGTAACTTACCTTTTTTGCTTATGGCTTCCATTGTCATGACACTAGAGGGTGACAAAGATTCAAACGAGAGCGACAATGAAACCGTTAAAACTGGAAACTTGAAATTCAGAGGAAATTTTTAAAACTGACAAGTCTTCCAGTGGAACAGGCATGAAGATTCAGAGCTGCTAATGGCATTTTAATAGAGGCTGCTGCCACTTAATGGAAGCTTGTTTGATTTGGACCAACCCTGAAACAGATTGTTTAGAATTAAGAAGGTGATAACAAGATTTTTCTGTGAGTTTTCCAGACCAGAGTTGAAAAAAATTGAGTGTTTTGTTGGGTTTTTTTGGAGTGGTCCAAAACATGGTCCAAAATAAAGCAAATTTGCAGTAGTGATGGGAAATCTGTGTTTGTGGAAAGTGTGAATAAAGAGAAGAGAAAAAACGCATAATCAAATTTAGGCACAAAAAAGTACTG
Source organism: Oreocharis arfaki (assembly GCA_013398015.1). Classification (NCBI taxonomy): domain Eukaryota; kingdom Metazoa; phylum Chordata; class Aves; order Passeriformes; family Paramythiidae; genus Oreocharis; species Oreocharis arfaki. The sequence continues at coordinate 198,038 of VZRR01003434.1, read as the reverse complement.
TTGCTAATATGAACAGCAGTTTTCAGTTGTAGAATTATATAGAAAAAGAACACTTTTCTGTATGTAATACTGTTTACAAATGTGAATACATTAGCTAGTAGGTGAAAAAGGTCCAGGTGCTGCCTTTACAACACTGAGGAAACCAACCTCATTTTCTGAAATAGTCTCATAATTTGCTACTGCATTTTTATGGGCACAGAATTTATGTTTCACATGAAAACAGGGTTTGGATATCTATTAGCCACTTGATGACACACATGGTGAGAGATTCAGGATCAAATCAACCATGTTTTCACTTTCAGACACTGTAGCAATCATGTTAAGCCTTGCATCACTTAAAACATGGTCTATTATGCATGTAAAACATTTAAATTATTTAAAAATAGTAAGAAATGCTCTTCTGAGTTAATTATCTTAGCTTTATTTGTCAACTCCAAGCAATTTTTTGAGTGAAATTTGCATGGTGTTACCAGCTCCCAGGGTCTTATCATGAAATTTGGTAGAAGCTGCAATGTATTGGCACTAAGAAGTGTGTAACTCTCAGCTTTCATGTCTACAAAATATTTCCAGGCTGCAAGACAGTGGAAAAGGAGTATAAAATAAATGAATCTAAATTTCCAGAGTCTGAACTGCAATGAAAAGAGCTTCCCTTTGTTATTTTAAAATGTTATTTTAAATTTTATTGTTATTTTAAAAATGTTTAGGCAGTCTTGTGATGTTTGGGCTCTTATTCATCACTCTCAGGGCTTGCTGTTGGCAATACAGCATGCAAATGGCACCAGTCAGTGCTAGCGGGATTGCTGACTGCAGTGAGGAATTTACCCCACCCTTTGAAATGAGCAAAAGACGTGTAAACCCCTTTCATGGAAACTTTGGGAAGAAATAAGAGTTTTGGTTAAAGATTCTGGCTGCTTTAAGCACTTGGCCAAAAGCAATGACGTTTAGTGGTCAGAGTAAGACATAGACTGTAATATCTGCTGTTGCCTGAACTAAGCCAGCCCTTCGCCTGACAGACCAGAAGTGCCTTTGCCCTCCCCTATCTCTCTGCACAAGTGGCCTCCTGGATGATGTAGCATTTCTAGGAAGATAGGTTGGGATGCCGTTTTGTTGGGATGCCATTTTTGTGGCATCTGTGCACAAGACAAAGTAAAGGTTAAAGAAAAGGCGCATTTTTCCCAAGGGAGGAGGAAAGCCCCACACAGACTCTAATGCATGTGTTCTCCACTCTGGATAACCCCGTGGGAGAGGGAGGGTTGCCTCTTTTGGGGCTCTATGTGCTTGTTGAGCAAAGCAAAGAGGGCAGGACATTGATGTAGGACATGGGACTGGGAAGGAGACCCTTTGCACGCTTTAGTAGTCCACCTTTTACTCCAGTTTTCTGTCTAAAGTTGTATTCCTACTGCAAAAAATTCTGTAATGTGTTTTGAGATCTCTATGGTCCAACAGAAATGCTGGTAAAAGCTAGAGATCAAGAGGTTGCTGTCATGGACATGTAGGCTGAGCAAGAAGGCCTGAAGTCATCCAGTCTAACTGCAGGTGCTCAGCTACCATGGGTGTGTTGGGGCTGTAGCTGCCCTTGGTCCCTGGATAAGCAGTGGCTGGAGAAGTACTGGAGTCTTTGGGCTTGAACTGGCCCTTCTGCCTATGTCTGTCATTTGCCTTAGTGCCATGTTTTCCACTGAAAGAGACACCAGAAAGCATTCCAAAGAAAATATGTTTTATAACAGTTGCTTTATGCAATCTTTTCAGTGTTCCAGCAGCTCTGACTGATCCTCAGTGGTAAAAAATGAGGAGGGAGCCACCCAGCAGTTAGTTGGTCTAAGAGGAAGAGGAGTTGCTTTCACACAATGCAAGGACTCAACCCTAGCAAAAGCAGGCAACGGCAATTAGATCACCACAGAGATGGTTCACATAGCCACAGGTGGTTTTGGTGCAGAAAAGTGGACTAACACTAATGGGCTCAAGATGCTGTCCAGAGAGAACCATCTACATTGGTCAAAAGACTGTGTCCGAGGGAATATAAATGGAAGTCAATGGAAAGGGAAGAAGCCCAAAGCACAGGACAGGAGGAGAGGTTCTGATTTTGCTGTGGGATCTGGGGCTCTGCTTGTGTATGCAGGGCACTCAAAAGAACTGTAGGTGAGAGATACCAAAACCCCTTGTGGTTAAAATAATGCTGTTGAGTATAATAGAAAGGCATTTGTGTTTGTTTTGCTTCCAACTTCTTTGTTACCCTGATGCCTTGAGTGGCTACCTAGAAACAGAGACTAGACAGGAATAAGGGAATAAAGGTAGGCATTTACTTGAAGGGCCTTCAAAGGTACACCCTGGGGAGCCGAAGGCTACATCTGAGATAGACCCCAAGATGCACATCGAGTCACGAGTTCTTCACACTTTTATAGGTTTGGTTCATTTGCATATCAGGGTTAATTCTCCAATTAAAGCTTCAGTTAGTGATGTAATTTCTCCAAGCTTACCCACCTTCCCAAGATGTTGGTTTACACATTTTGGGCCTAGGACAGTCTGGGTGTCCTTGGACAGCAGGCCTGGAGAGGTTTTGTTATGTGTATCTGGCATAAGAAAGCAGAAGCTAACAGGCTACAAGAAACATCAGAGTTACACACGAGGCAGTACAGGATTTGAAAAATAGAAAAGTTAAAACCCAAGGCGTCACCCTAGTTGTTTATTTCAATAAGGCTATGGGTAGGTGTGTGGCCAGCCATGGGGTATCTGAGGTATCTGTTGTGAGTTTGGCAGCCCCACAGGCTGGGAAGTGATGCCTGTGAGGCTGCAATGCCCACTGCCGACGGAAGGAGCGCAGAGCCGTGTCCTCCGCTGCAGAGGGCAGAGGAACCCCCGCAGGACCTGGCTGTGGTCCACATCACCACTCTCATGTAGAAGCTACTGTCCACTGCTGTAGCTGAAGTTACAAAGCAGTAGATCACCAGATTTTTCAATATGTGCTGTAAATCTGTTTGTACCCGCACTAACGGTCCCTGGAAGTGGAAGGCATGAGCGTAACATCTTGCCAGTTTTATTCAACAAGCTGATTTGCCGTTTAAAGGAAAATGCCTCCTTCCTCTCAGATACTTCTTGTCTGTGGCAATTCAATTTTTTAAATAGAGGGGTTTTTCCCTCTTTTTCTCCAGACATTTGCATTTTGCTTTCTCTTCCCTAATTCTTTAGTACTTTCCTGCCAAAAAGTAACTGTTGGCGTATTTTTTTCTGTGACCACTGTTTGTGAGAGATTAAAATTAATTATCTGTATCTTGAAAAGAAGAAATCTAGACTATTCTCCACCTTCCTCCAAATGACATTATGCTTTGGCATGGATTGCAAATTGTTTATAGCATTATTAATGTCAGTACTTAAAAAGTTTACAGAATCATGTGCTTTGTACAGAAACTATGCAGACACAGCATATTCCTCCAGAAACACATAAAATACAGTTCTGAAGATATTAAAAATATATAATACAAAAAGTCAATAAGGACCTTGTAAACTCTGGCTAATCTGCATTTTAGTATCTAAAAGTATACACTTACTGCTTTTGATTGCTACAATTATTTTAAGGTTCCATCTACTTTTTAAATTATCTGAATAAGTGTTGTGCTAAACTACACATAGTCTCACTGTGATAAATTTCTTAAATTCATCATCGTCATCCAGTCCTGTGCCACTAGCTTGAAAACTTTGATCTTGAGCTTGTAAGTCAGCGATAAAGTCATTAAGAAGAATTTGTTTCATAAATATCTCGTGAATTGATGGTTGGAGTTACGATTCTTTGCTGACATTTACCATTTGTCACCACTGTAGTCTTTGTGAGCTGGATCTTCTGTGATCCACAGTCTTTATGTTACTTCAGAAGCACAGAGCTTATGACACAATGGTAATGGGGACTCTACTGGTTCTCAGAGAGATCCACAGAGGAGCAGAGCAGCTTAATGGGTTTGTGGCACCTCTTCTACCTCCTCACTTTGGAATAGATCAGGTTGGAGCATTACTGGGCTCTAGATATGCTTTGGCTGCACGAGAGATCCACTAGGAATTGCTGCAGTCAAAACACGTTGGAAGTCTGTAACAGTGCTTTAGTAGTCCAGAGAGCCTTCAACAGTTAGAGGAAAAAGAAAAGAAAAAGTTGCTGCACATCTATTTTCTCTGTTCCCTTCTGTATAAGCGTTAAGCATGGGCTGTTAAGAGTGGAGGGTACTCTTCCACAAAGTTGTCTGTTGATGCTTTTCATGATTCTTAAGTCGACGATATTGTTAGATCTAGGGGTGATGCCCCTAATGTGTTACAGAACCTTCTCTCAAGTAAAGCCAAAGGAGCAAGCAAATTCAAACAGGCTAAAAGAAGCCAATTGTGGAGATCTCATGGATTGACAAAAACATTTGGGGAAGTTTCAGAAAATGGATGACAAGTTACTGTACAAAATTCCATGAGCCAAATCCTCATCTGGTTAATATAACTTTTTTTCCTATGAAACTGAAACCTCTGGATTCATTAACACCAGATGAAGATCTGGTCCTTGTCTGAATTTTTCCAGGCAGATAGCTATTACTTTTGCCCTCAAATACTAGCCCTACGCCTTCAATAAAATTAAGCAGCCAAAAATTCAAAAATTAGGGAGAGGGATATGGGGTGGGAATTTCAAATTCAAGCCAATAATGAAAAGTTTCTTCAATCTAGTCTGGAGGAATAACTTGTGCTTCTCCATAATGGTCACACTGAGATGGTAAATTAATTCAATCATAGGTGTAATCGATAGCAATTGATATGATTGACTGCTGTCAATGCATAGGTTTTGTTCAATGTCTCCTGTTTTCAAAAGAATATAAAGTCTTCCTTACAAATACACAAAATAGTTGATAATACTAAGAAAATATAATTTCTTGTTTGCCCTTTGTCTGAAAGAAATGAAAAAATCCTTCTGGTTTTCCAAAAATAATTCAACTGAATTCCGAGAAATATGGTTAGGGTCTGAAAGGTCTCTTTTTCATGAAAAGAAACCAACATGGGGAAAAATCAATTTTATTTTTTCCCATTTTTTACTAAGCTGAGACTCTCTGAGCAAAACTAAAACATGACTGTGGTAAATGCACAAGCTGCAAAACACCATTCCCCAGAAAATGTCCTTATCATTCGATGGACATTTCTAATGCCTATATGCCAACATCTTGCTTTTTGAAACGCATACCTTTGTGGCTTTTAAAATGGATCGTTTGTGATTCCTCTTGATGCAGATCTAAACCCATGTATTTCCTCTAGTTCATATAAGCTTGACACTGTTATACAGACTCTTTCCTTTGTCTGGGTGTCTGTGTGAGAAACATTGTATACTGAATTTTATCAGTAAGTGACACCCACTGTACTTCCTGTGTTATGTGCTGACACATATTCGTCAGTGTTTACATTAGTTTAGATTAATATACATACTTATGAGTAGATAACAAACTTCTCTAAAGTAATGTGTTCCTTCAGAAAGTCCAAGTACTCTTAGAGATCTGGACTGAATAGGTAGGGCCCAAAAAACTAAGTACCAGAATAGAAATTTTGTGCCCTGGATCATCCAAATGCACAGAAATGTGTGAGAAACTGAGTATCTTATGAGTCAGCCAAGTAAGATCACAATTTTTTCTCTCAGCCTCAGTGGTACCAAGTAAAAGGGATGACAGATAGAATCCTTGTATTTTATAGGCTTGGAATTACCCAAGGAATTAACTTCTCAGTAAAAATTTAACTGTTGAACGTCATCGGACACATCGAGTCATGTTCTTATCTCAAGCCCACACTATATACAACTTTGTCAGACTTGGAGTTTTTGTATTTATTTTAAAATAACCAAATAAAAGGACTTTGTCTGGGATTCTGAGTCTGTTAGCAGAAGGTCTTAGAGCACAACAGCTGCTTGGAGGGGTTTCCTGAAAGTCTTTGTTCAAAGAGAATTACAGCCAAACAAAACATTATTAAGACGGAATTAGTACTAGCTACAAAAGAGGATGTTAAAGAAACCACACATACATATCAGACACTTGAGAGCTGATCATGGGCAAGATAAAAGACATGCAAAAGCAGCCAGCTTGTGTGAAATACTCTTACCCTCCCTGCCTGCCTGCTTTCCCAGGGTAATATCGCCCAGGCTACTCATGTTATGGAGCAATAGGAATCACAGTGATGAGTAACGGTGACCCCTCTGGGCAGACCCACTCTTTAGGTCACTTCTCATCCAAGCATCCATTTCCTCCTTCAATTGCAGCAGAAGTAGAAACTCTGGATGGACTCTCTCACACTTAGTTCTTTGCCTTTCTTTGATGTCTATAGAAAAGGATTAATCTACAAGAGTTATTTTATTTCTAGGGTTTTTTTTTTCTTTTGGTCTATTTTTCCTCTGATTTCTGTGCCAAAAAGCCTAAGTGTGGTTTCAGTGTTGTCCTCTTGAAATAAGTGCAGTTCTTAGGCCAAACCAGACAAAATTCCATCTGACACCCCAACCTATTTCTTTCTTCGTCAAAGAAATTAATGCAGGATCAGTCTATATTCAAATAAAATCCCAATAACTTGTCATGAGGCTGCATGAATAACTTAAGTATTATTTCGTAAATAGTATTTCATAATTAATGAAATCAAAAAGAATTTTGAATATGTTTAGTTGGTAATTTGTTGTTAGCAAATGGTAGGATATCAATAGCATCTGGTAAGACATCAATAGCTTCTCAAGGCCAGTTTAGGAGTAGAGTCCGATAACTAAGCATGAAGGACAGGGAGTCTTCATAGCCTTAAAGTATTAACAGCTCAGAAGTAAAATTTAAAAACAAACAAAAAACAAACCAAGACCTGAGTCTTCCAATTTGTTGAGGTATTGTGCGACTTCCGCAAGTGAAGTATGATATCACTTTTGTTTTCTGCTGCTGTAGTTGTTGCCATCGCTGTGCTCAATGAAGATGTTTTTACTAAGAACCAACCCTATTTCTAAATCAGTAAATACCAGTTAAGGTACATTGATAGAAGTGATAAATGTGATGTAGTAATTCCCAAACAGGGTTCCTCTGGCTTCGTTTCATGCAGTGAACTCTTGCTATTGAATTCCTTGTCAGGGAATATTAATTAAAAAAAAAAAAAGACTGAAGGTAAAAGTACTTGTCAGGTTCTTTTGGAGTGTTATGTATCAAATTTGGAATTGCTAGCATGTTCCTTACAAATAATATCTGCATTTGATTAATAGAATTACTCACTGTTGCCACAGATCTCTCTAGAACTCATGCAAAAGTGCCTCCAGCTGAACTACATAATTAACAGCACCATAAAATTTTATTCACTAATATCAGAAAATGATTTATTACCACAGATAAATGCATTCATTCAGAAAACAAACAAAAAAAATCTTGCATTGGATGGACACTATGTTAGATGAAGTAATGTGGCAAAATTATCCTTGATACTCTTTAGATATTTATCTGAGAACCCTAATGAAAGTTACATGGAATTACCTTTCAGTGCAGTTTCTTTTTTATACGATTTTTATTATCTAGGGACACTAAATGCAAAGAAAAGAAAATTTAAAATGTATAAACTTTGCAAAATTGCTGTCCATTTAAAGAAAGCTAGGCTTAGACTTTAAAAGACTTGAACTGATAATCAAATCCATAGGCCAGTCACATTTCTGATTTCGTCATTATGGAAAAATACTGTCATATGTCCATTATATTCTGTGTTTTTCTCAAAAACACTTAATAATTTATCATTGCCAATAGTTTCAGTGTGGAAACAGATGCATTTCTCCACGTCCCTATGGTATATTTGCATTCTCCATGAAGGAAAATCGCTACCAGAAGATGAGCAGTTCTACACGGCGGTTCCGCAAAGCAGTGAAACTTCACTTTGCCTTTTCTCATTAAAAAAAGTAACCAAAAAAGAAAAATCTTGATTTTAAAGTCTATCTCAGTTTCTCCACGAAAAGAAAGTTTAGGTCTCTGAATATCATCTGCAATAGTCTATGCTGGAGTTTAAAATAATTCAGACACAGTTACAAAAATGTTATGTTCTTACTGTCTGAAAACACGAAATAGCAGCCTACTACTTTTTGTGATATTCCCTTTTCCAAAATTCACTGAAGTAAGTGGAAATGTTTCCACTGATTACATGAGTTTTGGAACAGATTGTGTTCAAGCCGGTTAAGGTTCTGCCTAGGGAAAGATTACAGGAATATGGTTCTATTCTGAGAATTTAAGAAAATGCCTATTTTAAGGGATTTCCATTTAACATTTTTTTGCTGGACAACTGAGTACTTAAACAAAACTGAAAAAAAAATGGAGCTAAAGGAACTGTAATCTGCTTACTGGATGGCAATCTCTTCCACTCTATCTTCTTCTTATTTTATTCTAAATGACACTTTTCTTCATAAATATTTAACATCTAAATATATTCAAATTTCAAGGAAGAAAACTGATGGAATTATTTGACTAATATTTCAATATTGCTGATATTTTGCAAATAATTAATTCAATTAAAGATACTCAGGAAAGTTTAATTAAGTATAAGTAAATTCTGGCATTTGCATTGCAAGATTTAATTGACTTCTTTGACTAATAAATACTTCCCTTTTCTCACATACAGTAGATTGGAAAACTGCTGGAGGTAAACTTCTGAAGTATGGAAAATTGTCTGAGCTTCATGACATCTATTATAGGCTAATTATTCTCACCTGTTTAATTTCTTTTGGTTCCCCCAGTATCGCAATATCCATGTTTTGCAATGATATCAAAAAATACACTAATGCTAAAGCATTAAATTGATGGCAGGTCCCTTCCAATGAAATATATGTAAATGAAATAAGCTGCTTCATGTCTTATGACGAGTAAGATATTTTATCAAGTGAAATTTTTAATTAGAAAATGACACATTTTTCATGTGTCATGTAAATAGCAGGGTTACAATACAGAAATTCCGCATATGGAGAGCAATCTGTCATGATGATCTTTTTCACTAATGAGTACATATGGTTTTTCCTCATGTTTTCTCTGAACACTTGTACCTAACCCACAGTATTCCAGAGCATTCAGATATTGTGGCAACAAGCCCACACACAAAAAATAGAACTTTGCTTATGCAGGGAAATCAAAACTTTGCTATCACATGTATACGTATCTATGAAGGGTTTTTTCCTAGGAGGAAAAGAGGCAAAAACTTCAAACTATTTTGAACAATGGCGACTGACTGGCCCTGCCAAACATAGTTGCCTGTGATAACGGACAAGATGACTCAGTCCTGTATTCCTGTTTAGGACAAATCTGATTTGGTGTATAGAAAATATTGCAAGAAATCTCTAGGAGGCAGCTGAAAAGGAATTGAATAAAGCTAACTACATTTTATTCATTATCTGTACGTAGGCAGGAACTAGTATGTTTGGCATATGTTACGACTTGTATTCCATTTCTTCTCGTGAATCTCAATAAAGTATGGCTTTGCAATTACTTATGCATGAGTTAGCAAGTCATGAACCTCCTAAAGAGGAAGGTATTTTCTTCTTTTTTTCTTGGATGCTAAGGTAAACTGTATGGTGTGAACGGAGCCCAGGTTTTGGCACTGTTGCTCTGGCTGCTGCTACAGTTGTGACATTTCTTTGACACTTGGTGATGCCACCAGAACACAGGGTACCAAGTTCTGCCCCTGAAGAGCCTCTCAGACTGTGTGTGCAGGTCCCTATGGCAACCTCGAGGAAAAGAAGGCCCTCAAAAATATCTAACATGGCAAGGATATAAAACTGTAGGGATCAGCTCTGTGATACAGAGCCCACCTCCTGGTGAGGCCAGGTAGGCATGAAGAAAATCTCCCTGGGCTCAACTGCACCTAGGGTCTCAGTCAGTTAGACTGACCCTACCCTTCCTTGTAACACAGGAGGAGTTGCTGAAGCCCTGTTGCATTTCAGCCCCTTTCTTCAGGGTTACCAAGGAACCTAAAACGGAGTGAAAAGGAACAGCTTTCTTTCCAGCCAGGAAGTTTATGGCTAGCCCATCTGGCATTGATCCATCAGCTGCCTGCGCTTTAGTAGTAGACATCTGCAGACACTTTATACTAAAAGTCTGGGGTGAAAGGAAAGAGAGGAAAAAGGAGGTTAGCAATCTTGCTGAAATCCCAGGTGGAACTGAGATATGTGGGACATGGATGAGAATTGCTGCCTCAGTAGACATACTTCTGGGTAGCACCTTGAAAATATATTGCTCAGCTCTGAAGATGAACTCAGGTAAGGAAAAGGAAATGAGGCATGGCTTCCATACTCACATCCTTGCATCGTGCAGAAGGATGATCTTGAGGAAATATACTGTCACCATTAGGGGAAAGAAATGATAATGTGTACTGTTGAAGTGCCTGTATCACTTTTTCCTGTTGTTTTTAAGTAATTACAAGATTTTGATAATGTTAACAACTTTGCTGCAATTTTATTACTCTTCACTCTTTCTCACGTGTTTACATAACAATGCATAGTACAGTCAAAACAAAGTATTAAGAAACATGAGTACAAACTGAGCACTTTTAAAAGCCACTGCAGACTTTATCTGCCAGCTAAAGAGCAAATCAAGGCATAGAGAAGGCTGTTGATGCTATGTGAAACCAGCCTCTGCTGACTAGCACCGCATTACCCCAGAGTATGTCTGATACCTGGTCTGTTTTGTGTAAAGCGTCCTTGAGTATCTCCACTGAAGTCTCCAATCTGCAGAACAGATTGTTATGAATCACAGCATCCAGCAGAGCTGGACTTAGAGCAGGGTGTTTTCCAGCCCATTCCTTGAGGTGGCTGTGTCCAAGGCTACTACAGGGTGAGTTAAAATGAAAGTGTTGCTTGTGAAACCAGTTCTTTCCAAGGAAACAAGAACAACAACAAAGATTATTTTTCCCTGGATTGATAAATTTGTGGGGATTAAGGATAGATTTTGCCTTGTTCCCATTTTCTCTTGTGGGTGACAGTATACGTAATGGACCAAGGCATCCTTTCTCTAAAGTCTGAGCTCTTCTTTAGTTTTGCAACGCTGCTTGTATGGAGAGGGAGTTCAGATTCCCTATTCATGCCACAAGCACATGGACTAGAATCAAACTACAAGAAAATGGGCTGTTTTTCAAGGGTCATAATAGTAATCTTTTCTAAGCTGTGCCAGCACTGTTCTGAAACTACCAAAGGACTTCATGATGAAGTGCTTCACTACTAACTTAGGCAAACTTGACTGTAGTACTAGTTCATACATTTTCAGAGACTAAAAGAATGTTGTGAAGATTATATTCAGTTGCTATGTCTAATTTGAAGTAATATCTAGAAATTGAATCAATTGTGACACAAGATCAAAAAAGCACAGACTACCAAAGCTTTTTCCTCATCAACTTTCTTCTGAAAGTTTATTGCCAGGGATCCAGGCTTTAGTGCTTGGGTGATGGATGTTTTTATCAGCACTGGGGGAAAAGTAAAAGTGGAAAAAATTATGAGGCTTGTGTCTGTAGCATTTTATGGATTCATATAAGGTTTATTATTGTTTAGCAATATTAATGGGTTGACATAGAGAGAGAGATTTATTGGAACTCTTCTTATAGTGAGATGCTTCTGCAAACATAAAAATAGATTTAAGACCCAAAGTGTATCCAGGCTCATTTCAATGTCATGTACAAGTTTGGCAGTCCTCTTTGCTTGATTTATCTGCTCTCTTGCTGAGTCCATAGTCTCTAAGACTGGTCCTTGCTGATTATCATAGCATTATATATTTCACTTGCTGTAAATGGGAGAACTATTTACATATTTTCATAAAACATTATTTTATTATAAAATTATTGTTTGTATAATAAAATTACAGCAGTAGTTACTAATAATTATTTCCTTTAAACTACATAGTTTTTTTTTAGAATGCCTTTTCTAGAGATTTCTTAACTGCACCGACTGCAAAAAGACAAAACAAAATAATGAAAATACAAATAAATCTCAGCTGACAAAACACCATACAACTTAAGGTATTATTTTCTCTTCCTGTAAATATAAAACAGATTTCACATACCTTTCCTGTGTTTATCTAGACTTTTCTTCCATAAAACTTATGACTACAAGGGCTCGCAGACCTCATGCAAGAATTATTTTTGGTCAAAAATTTCACAAACATCCAGTGATTATTTTGTTAGCTGCATGGAGACTGTGAAATCAATGGCCATTTCAGAAAATTGTTGCCTGTCAGAGATAATGTTTATCTAACACAGTTCTGGTATTTTCTGCTTTTCACTGTTTTCCCACTATCTGATTTTCACTTCCACTTGAAATATTTTTGAACGTTATCTTTCCACTGTTGTTGTGCATTGTCTTCAATAAAACTGTGCCTAAAGAAAAAATAAACATTCTTCAGCTTTCTGCTCTGATCATTTGGCAGGACCTCCACATGTCTCAATATAAAGCCTAGTTTCCATTCCCTCGTACACAGCAGCGAGGCGAAGCAAAACACTTTTAAAAACCTGAATATATGTTTGAAAAGGCAAGAATGGACAGGAAGCAGGGAGTGTGGAAATACCTATTTGATATATTTAATCTATGATCTATTGACCCAAGATAGAACATTCCCATTTAATGACTCGTTTTTTGTGCTGACGATCTAAGTGAATTTATTGTCCGTAAATCCTTCCTTACAACTCACCTCCGCCCTGATGTATACCCTGACCTTTGCAAGGCAGCTGGGTTGGGTTCTCTTACCTAATTTAGTCATCTAAAAGGCATTTAAGCACTAAATATAGACCAGTTACCTAGGTGCCTACTGCAGTCAATGGACACAACCACATGCAGAAAGTGATTCATCACACCCTAAAATATGTTGGATGAATGGCCCATTTCACGGATCTGTCACCCTCCATGGACTATGGCAACAGCCCAGGTGTCTAGGACCGAATGCCTCACATTTACACAGCTAAAGTTAGGTGAGCTAAATCCCACTTCTGGCGTTCGCGTTGGATTTCCTGTCTGGATTGAAACAGTCTTATTGTTTCTTTGTCTATCTTGTCTGTGGTAACTATACATAATCTTGTTTATTGTAGACATATGTTCTGGTTTCAGTTGTTTTTTCTCCCACACATAAATTTCAAGCTCTTTAGAGAAGGGACATCGAGAAGTCCCCCCATCCCGTATTTCCCCCTTCCTTTCCCTCCTCCAGCCGCCCCCCCCGCCCCCAAAAAACAATAAGAAATAATTCTTGTGCCAACAAAAAAATCATTTGACACATACCCTTTAAACAATATATAACTGCTAATTTAGTCAGTAGAATTTGTGACATCTGTTCATGAAAAATCCCCACAAATAATTAAAAAACTGGTACTGGAAACTCTTACTCTCCCAGTTAGTGCTACTGAGGGCAATGGAAAGATTTATATAAATAAGGGTTGGAAATTAGTGAGAAGACATACAAAAATAAGAATTACTCGCATCAGTAAGATTTGCTGAATGCAGCCTTTAATTTATCATCTGCAAATGTGGCCCAGTGAAGATGTAGTAAGATTTGCTACCCAGTAGTTACAGCTCCAGATTGTGTTATGTGATAGCCCATGATTGAATACATGCAAGGTATTTCTGAAGGCTTGTGAAGGGGTATAGAAAGATTACTTTCTTCACCACTCCTCTAGCGAAATCTCATGTATTTGAACACTGTGTAATTGCAAGCTACATTTATTGCTATTTCCCTTTTTTAATTAAAACTTATCAAGGTGGAAGCCAGAAACAATATCTCTGGGTTCATTATGTAGGAAAGTCTTGGCATGTAATAGGATTAAATCTTCAAAAAAGAAAAAAAAGTGTCATTTTCAGAATCATTAAGGCTTTAACAGCTTTTGAAGTTCATTTAAACAATCCACGATGACACTGTCTTACACTAAACTTACTGGATTCTAACAGTTCCCATTCCAGACTGTTAAATTTATACACATTGTGCCAGTTCCTGAGAAGATCCTTCTAATACCAGCTTAATGTTTTCTCAGGATTTCTCATTATAATTCGGAATTTCATCATTTCAGTTGGTTATAGTAAATGCTTTGGACAGTTGGAATAAAAAGAGGCTTTGTTTCATAAAATCATTTAGGTAGTTTCATATGTTTGAAAGAGAGCTGTGCTGGAAGGAGTTTGAAGCAGACTTAGAAATTGCAGCTCCTTCCACCACATCACATGTGAAGAAATAACCCAGGGAGAATTACCTTCGCTGAGCATGAGGCCAGACTTTGTGGAGCACTGAATCATTGCCAGCTTTTAAAATTTCTCAGCAGTTACTGTTCATCCTCAGCTTCTAATGTATAGCTGCAAGTGTAGTTCTGTGGAGTAATTTCTACCAATTCCTATGGGGACTAGATATTACCCATCATAAAATAGAAATAATAACCCCCTCAACTATTTATGTAGGAAGTATTTTAAATACCATGTTACTCAGCTTTGCAAGAAGAGTTTGTAAATACTGAAATGATAGGTTGCTATCTGTTTGACTGAACCATCTACTAATCCATGCGTCTGTGTATTTAAAATCCCTGAAGCAAACTGGTATTGTCTCACAAGAAAGAAACTTTGTGCTTGCCTCCATAGGAATATCTGAAATGAAATCTCACAAATTTGCTGCTGATGCTGGTTTGATGCTAGTTTTTACAAAGCAGTCTAAGACTATGTTATTGGGGAAATCCCTTAGAACAGAATCACAGAATGATAGAATCATTTAGGTTGAAGAAGACCCTTAAGGTCATCAAGCCCATCTGAATCCAAATGTGGACATCAAGTCCAAATTTTGTCTGTTTTCCTGGAGTGTCATTTTACTTTTCCATTATGTGGAGAGATGAATCAGGCATTGGCATCCATGGAGGATGATTCACAGTAGTCACTGAACCAGAAAAGAATTTTAGGATCCTCTCCTCTTTGGCTATGCACTGGTTAAAAGTTTTCAGTCTCCTGGGGTCAGGTAGATAAATCCATGACCAGTTTTCAGAAAAGTTGCCTGTATGCAGCCACGTGGTTCCTGGTCTCAGGGCCCAGGTTTCTGTGGAAACAGAATGGAGGTTCACCGAATGGAAAAGTTCTACTGTGCTCCTGAGTCCCACCTCTGATTTGGGTGACTGCAGAACCCGATCTCTGGGTTTCAGGCACAGTGTTGTGAGAGGAATGCATCTCTCTCCTTTCCCCAGCTTCTTTAAATTCTCATGCTGCTGCCAAGTCACGTTGTATGAAATATGTTCTTTGGTGCTCAAGTTTTCCTAGCAGGATTTTATTATGTAATAATTTGATTGCCTTATATTTACTTTTTCATTTATAAATGATCCATCTATTTTTAATTTAGGCAATGAGTTCCTTCTACACTGAAACATCTCATTTTATTCATAGGTACATATTTCAGCAGAAATCTTAAAATATTCATAAGATTCTCTAGGTTTGTTTTTTTTTTTTTTTTCCCTAGGCTGTGAATCAGTCCCTGATAAAAAGGACCTGATCCTGCTTCTGTTAAAATCAACAGAATAACTTTTAATTCCCCTCGGACAGAGATGAGCTCACCATGATACTGAGAAAAGTTTGTTTTACTTTTTTTCCCTAGCAAAGTATGTTTTGCTATCCTTCTGTAAGACTGAAGTACTTGCCAATATTTAAACTTTTTTTAGGCAAAGCTCCCATGAATATGGGCGTCAGTATAACACCTACTGGCTTTTTTAATAAAGGAGGAGAAAAAGCTACAACCAAACAAAGCAGTGACATATTTTTCTTTTCTATTAGAGAAAAGCAGTAAGTGATTTTCCTCAGCTCCTCATACCTCAGTGTCCAGGGACTAGGATAGGTGTGAAGAAGCCCAAGCTGCTGCCTGTGAGATTTTGGTTAAGGCTGGCTGCAATCCAGCGCATGGGGAAGCTGTGAAGGCTGTGAAGGTCCCTCTATAAAAAATCCAAGACGGATTTTTGTGTGGGGCAGTACAAAGAAGGCTATAAACCCTCTGACAAATCCACCATGGTCTTCTTTGGTTAACGCCTTGATTTGTGCTTTTTCCTTAAAACATTTTTATTTCTCCTCTGTCATATTAGGACTTAATTATTAAAGTGGAATAACTGATACACTCCAGATTCAGTGCATGAAGCTTCCCTGCCAAGTCTCACAAACAAAATTACAAGGTCTGGTGAAATCTTACACTTCTTGGTTGTTAGATCTGTCAAATGAATCATGCTTCTGGGGAATCAGATGTTCTTAGGATTTAAACACTCATAGATGTAAATGCAGAAAAATATCAGAATAAAAGTTTGTTGTTTAATGAATTTGAGCACATGATTTCTGCAACCTGTCCTGTTATAAAATATAGGAATAACACAAATGTAGCATGACAGATAATAACTATCATAGCCCTTGCTAAGTCATTGTATGACAAACGCAATTTATAATTAATAGTGACCCATCTCTTGTGGAAAGAGGTCCTGTTTTGGATAGTTTCCAAGTCATTCTTTGTGTCCCTAGGCACAGACTCACTGCAGAGTGTCACAAAAATTTCTTGCTTCAGAAACAGGAAGGATAAAATAATGTAAAAACAATTTTGAAGCACTTGATATGCTTAAGCTTAGGACAGATTAATTTTGTAAAATTCACAAAGGAAAATAGCATGTATTGAAATAATTTCCTGCAGTTCCTTTGATTATTGGTTTATTCATGCATTTTCTTTTCATCTGCTCTGATGTGTAAAACATAAATAAATATATGACTAAGCAAATATAAATGGTGTAACCAAATTAAAAGAATTGTAAGCAATTACCATTGTATTTCTCTTAATTTGCAAATTTAGTACTAGCTCTGAAAAAGACAGAGGCAAATCCTATTTGTACTATTTTTTAGGAGATAAAGCCCATTGCAAGATTCCCTTGTATAGCAAAGCTTCAGATGGAAGTGAGGAACACAGCCTGACTCTAATCCCATTTTGATGCCTTCTCCCATGAATAATTGGGGAATCCTGGAAGTGTTCAGCCCTTTGGTGGTACCTAGTGTCTAATTCTACAGCCACATTGCAATTCAAGCATGTGAGAGCTCTCATTTCTTACAGTGTATGTCATACAGAATATGCTGGCCAAACCAGCCCTAGATTATTGAGGGAAGGGACAAAAGTCCATAATCTGATACTTTTGCTAAGTTTAAGTGGTACCTTATTTTAGAACTATCTCTCTGCAGCCAATGCTCCTATGCACATCTCTGCTGGGAGCTGTGTGTCCGTACTGTCTCTGTGTAGAGCAGACAGGTCTGTGTTCCAAGGATAAACATGGAACTGCCCACAATCCTGATGCAATGGCACCATGCCAGTTAATCTGCTAAAGAGATGACATCAAGCTACCAGAGAATCTTTCATCCCTTCCCTGAGCTGTCTGACACACACAGGAGCAGAATTTAATAGTCACCCTGGCTACCAGCCTGCTAAAATCAGTACAGGTTATGGCCATTGTGTGCAGACATCTGTCTGCTCCTATAGGGAAAGTTCCAGTGTGCCCCCAAACTTTTCAAAGCTTTTAAAGCAAAGGAAAGAAACCTCACAACCCCCTACAAAGCCCTCCTAAAACATTTAACAGGCAGCTGAAGTATTTTTTCCAAGACGCCCAGTATTGGCTGCGCAACAGCTTTGAAGGAGGACATGCAATACATTGTAACATTTCATCTCTCTAATCGTATTCCCACCATGGAACAGAAACTGACTTGGATTTTGTGTGTGGGTTTTTTCGAGCTTCACTCTGACCAGTAAATTTCTTTCTGCTACAAAACGTCCTCTGATGTTTCCTATTGTAATAATTACCCTTACATGGTCTGTTCCTGAGTCTGCTATGTTTTAAAATTCATTAGAAAGAATGACCCTCCTTCTTCGCTGCTAAATTCATTAAACCCAAGAGACTTAATCTGTGTAGGAAATACTAGTTTCAAAGAACTTTAAAGTCCTGAAGTTTTAATTTACTTTTTGTCTTCTATCTGATATCATTCTGATATCTTCTCATTGGAAAACTAGTGTCAGGAGGCCTTGATGGTGTAGTTTGTATTTCCATTAATTCATTCTTGCCAGATAAATTATTGCCAGAACTTCTCAGTCACTGTCTTTACTAACTCAGTCAAATTTCTCCTCTGGGTCATTGTCCAGTAGTTTGTCCAGCTCACTGATCTTCTGGCAGACTGAAGGATCCAGTGTCCGGAAGAGTACTCTAGCAGGGAAGATGATGAAATCATAACATTTTTGGAATTACACTTTTTTTTCCATTGAGAAACAGTTTTATGAAAACCAGTCACTGTGGATCCATTTCCCTCAGAATACAAAGGACAAAACAACTCCGTTTAGTAAAATAATTTGTTTGGGCCTGACTAGTTGGTTTTAAATACAGTTTTTCTTTGAACACAAAGCCTCTATTCACAAGAACAGCCATAGCCTGTGCTGTTATTCAGGGGTGGTGCAGCGTCCCTCCCGCCCAGCAGGACCCATTGAGAGGCTTAATGTTATCTTCTTATTTGTATTTACTACACAGATAAAAGCTTCCTCCCCATCTAAATCTTCTCCCACCATGTTCTCACAAGTCTGCATAATGAGATTAATGAATAAAGCTTCAAAAGGTAACCCGATCAACAAGACTTTGTATTCCTCAGCTTTTGGTTGTGGTGAAGCAACCCGATGGTGAACTGTGGTGAACTGGCAAGCTCCTGGTTCCCCCAGACACTACAAAGCACCTTAAATTACAAATCCATTTTCCAAAGAATGATGCTAGAAAAATGATACAACCAAGTTATATTTTTATACTGTTCTAATTTGTTCCAGACAAAACATATCAAATTTACAAGTGGAAAGGAAAGCTATCTCCCTTTTCAGTCCTAATGTATTAACTTGCCAATGCTTGGCTCTATCAACTTGCAAAGAAGCTGAATGTCATTTTGGATTTTTTCTCTTGTTTTTCCAGTGTGTTGCAATGAGCAGGCCAGTTCTGCCACCAGAAACACTTGGCAATCAGATGGTCTTCAGTAGCTTTGCACACATACAATGGATTCTGACTGTACAAGAGAAATAACAGAAACCATTTCACTTCCTCTGGTCTATGCAGGGCTAGCAGGAGTCAAAATAAGCTGCCAAGCCTCCAGGCAAACAAATAACACCAACACACATGGACCAAGGCTGCGGCAATAATGGTCAAACTTTTGCAGGATTGTATAGGAAGCTGCCCTGCCTCTGAAAGCAATGGGAAGCTCTGCTTAGGGCACAGCCGGTCTCCCCCTCATCCCCTTGCAGCTCCTCAAATTGCACTGCTGAATGTCTGGTCCGCTCGGCGAGGTTGGAGCAGACTTTTCCTGGAGAACTGGCCCACGTTATACATCCATCTTGGCACCCATTCAGCCTGCAGTCTTTCTTCCCTGGTTGCCAAAAAGCATGCTAGTAATTCAGATACACTGGTGGGTCTGGGATATGAATAGCTGGCCACTGGGAACAGTATGAAAACTTTATTGTCATCCATAGCCCGTCATAAACCAAAAATTATTCGCCACATGTAACTGAACTGCTTTTGGATTTTAAATCCCAAGACATCAAGACTTACAATCTATTTCAATTACTTTTTTTTTTTTTCCATTGCTCTGAGAGAGAAAGAATATAAAAAGCTTCACTCCAACACAATAAAAAAATCCAGGGGTTATCAAGAGGCAGTTCAGGGATTGTTTGTGGTTTGTCAGGCAAATTTATGCAGTCCTTAAGTACACAGTTGGCACACCACTGAAAATGGGTCATTTCTGTACGTCTTTTGGGACAAAGAATTTAGCAGGTTAGTCAGATGGAGAGTTATGCAAACATGGTTAAAAAAGCCATGCTTTTGTAGACTGTTTTAAACAACACATTCAAAATTTGCAATTTTTCAAAAGCTGACCAGAGAGAGATGTGGAAATAACATAGCTAAAAATTAAAACATTGGAAGATAAATGGGATTTTCTTCAACAGGGTGATGAAGAACTGACAGTGAGAGTTGACTCTTCGTGGATTCTGCTGTATTATGCTCTCAAAGCCATTAAAAGAACTGTTGAAAAATTAACCACCACACAGGAGTTCAAGAAATCTCTCAACCATGTGTTTATTTTTCCATCATGACACAGCTTTATGCATGCAAGAGAAAGAGGCAATCTACCATTTGTTTAAAATGACAGCGTCCCAAGAAGCCCTAGCTCTTACATAATCTAAAAATAGCAATATTAAAAACCTATCTACCCATTTCCCTAACTGGACTTCTTATAGTTAATTTGTGTCTCACAAGCCTGCAGAAGAAGAGGCTGCTCCTCTCATAACTGAAAAAGCTGTGGGCAGGTTTATGGATAATGCCATTGCTGCAGTGGGCAGAAAGAGCAACATGGAAATCAGCTGAGCTTTGTCATTCTGAGTTTGTCTCATTCCAGGCAGGAGCCCCACTGGTTTTCTCCACCTCACCTTCTTATGGTCTCTCACAGCCTTCAGTACATGCCTGAGTATCTTTCAGCTGTTCCAACTCCTTATTCTCTTGACATGTTGGCAGCTAGTAATTGCTCTGTTAGATACAAAACATTGCTTTTGGTGGAAGAAGGAATAGCTCTTCCAGTCCATCAGAATATTACAATGGAAACCTCTGTGGACAAGGTTGGGTGCTGCCCACCCACTCTGCTTTCAATCAGTGACAGCATTTCTTCTGTTCCTCCTTATTTTCCTCTGTTCCTAATTCAGCCATATGTTTGTGTTTTGTACATGTAAGTGAAGCTAGCAGGAGGTTTGCTGCTAACTTCAGTGGGGTTGAAATTTAACCCGCTATCTACATTTCTGCTTGTAATATTAAATGAAGGAACTGGAATTTCAGCAGTGCTTTTACAGACAGAGAGATGCACACTTGGGTTAAGATCACTCGGGTGGAATTCAAGCCTTTTGCAGTCAATGTGGTAGCTATTTTTTTCGCTACGCCTCTGTTTAGCCCACACTTGAGAAGAAAACACACACAGACACCGAAGAGTTATTTATTTAGAATAAATATCAGTTGAAGGAATTGAATGGTGGAAACTGCTAAATTGTTTGTTTCCTTAGTCACAACTATAAAAGCTGCCTCCAAAATGGCATATCATAGAAATAATACTATTCCTTTGGTCTTTTTCTCTCTTTTCTACAGCAGTCTTCTCAGTAATACTCTTAATGATTTGGAAATGAAGGAACAGTATATTGTAATACTAATTTGAGTATGGAGGAAAAGCATCTGCTGTCAGTATTAACCTTGGTTTATTACTGTGAAAAAAACA
The DNA here is from genome assembly GCA_013398015.1 of Oreocharis arfaki. Lineage (NCBI taxonomy): Eukaryota > Metazoa > Chordata > Aves > Passeriformes > Paramythiidae > Oreocharis > Oreocharis arfaki. The sequence goes on along the minus strand of VZRR01003434.1, from coordinate 176,776 downwards.
CAGTAGCATGTCATGCAGACCTAATTTGAGAATTATGTGCTGAAATTATTATGCAATTTCTTTTGTTCCCACCCTGTTCAGATGTTCTATGACTGTTTCTGTGTATTTTGTTTTAAAGTGTTTAGAAGATTGTTTACAAGGCTTTGTTTGTTTATTGTCTAGTAAGGTAATAGATGCCAGAGCTGACTTTACCCTGGTTCCCCCCCACTATGTAGTATTAGAAGTAAGGTCAACTTCCAAAAATTCAAACTGTTTCAGCTGTCATTGCTGTGCAAATAATGCAGTGCATTCAGTTGCTCTTTTAATTCACTGATTTATCTGCATATTAGATTCTAGCACCAGACTGAAAATGTACCTAGATTTATTAAATTGGTAGTATTTATTGGGTTTTGTATGCTGATTTTACATGGTTTCCCTTTCTTTCTGAAAGAAAACAAGAAACAGGGGGAATTAAAAGCCTGTGTAAGGACACAGAGGAAGGTGGTGGCAGTCCTAGTAATATTACTGCAGTCCCTTGGTGCTCAGTGTCGTGGCATTGCCCCTCACTGTGTTGCCATTTGGAATCACCTCAGGAGAACCACAGGTACCTCGTACTGTAAAGTGGGCTGGCAGTGATGCAGGTTTGAAGACTTATCTTTCAAGAGAGACTTTCCAGGACACACATGGGAGGATGCTGGGCAGTAGAGACACAGTTTTACTTTAACATGATGGTAGAGAGACGATATTCTGCTCCACAGTAGATTTCCTACAACATCCATTCATTTCTATTTCTAGAACATCAAGTCCCTCTCAATATAGAGGTCTATCTGTAAACTATGTAAACCGCTTTGGGAAGAAGATGGAACGTATTAGTTTTTCATGGAAAACACAAATATATATATACACATATATATATAAAAAAATATGTATATATTTAATATATTTGGTAAAAAAAATACATATATATGTATATGTTTGTATTTATATATGTATATATTTAGTATATTTTAAGGAGTTTTCTGTGCTTTTTCAAAGGAATATAAATATATATACATATATATAAAGACTTAGTTCTGATACTCAGCTCTGAGTGAGGAAACAAACTGGTCTAAGAAGCCAAACAGCCTGTTTGGCAACCAAATTTCAGTCTCTTCACTTTTTTGTCGGAAAACTTCAGGTGGGTGCTCGTGATTACACAGCAGTCTGTGCACTGCAGCAGTTCCTATAAGAAGAAGTGGTTTCACCAGTTTTGCAACCTTAATAAAAAGTCATTCTATCACAGAGAAAAAAAAATCCTATTTTTAAAAAGCATGGCATGATTCATCTGTGTTTAAGTCACTTTTAAGAATAAACAAAATTTGAGTTTTTAGAACACCAGGCTCTGCCACGTCACTGCTGGTAAGATACAGCACACTGCTCTGCTTCAGCTTCCCTGAACAGCTAACACTGGGGCCTATGGAACCAGTATGAACTGATCTTACATAAAGGTTTAACTCACCCATGACATGGGAGACAAAATGAGTCTCCTGCATGTTTGCAGAGCCTGCTGAATCGTAAAAAATGCAGTAGTTCTGGAAAACACGCCATACCACGAGTTCAGAAATAATTTATGTTTCCCCTCTGATTATATGCTGAATATTGGCAGGGCAGTCAAGGAGGACTATTTATAATACACCGTAGTTGCAAAAAGTACTGTCTTATTTACAAAAAATGAAAAAAAGAATGTTAAGTTAATAAAATGGTTAGAAAGGAAAGTTGATAAGCAAACCTTGTACTTTTAGACATAAATATTAAAAATAATTTATGAATATGATTAACACTTCAGTTAAAATTCTGAGTTTGGTTGGCTTATTATGGTCAGGCAGCCAGAATTTCACTTTGCAGTGAGTGTCAGCAATTCCTCCTTTTCTCCACCTCACAAAGGGATGCTCTTATCGAGTGACTTTCCTGTGGAAGAGAGATGACCAGGATTTTTCTTTTTGACACTTGTTAAGTAATCTGACATGCTTTTCATTTTTTTTTTTTTTTGTTTCTGTGGTTCTCATTTCAAAGACATATTCTGTAGGCTGTACAAGTGCATTTGAAGTGAGAACTAAGTATATCTGCACAGTGTCTCACTGCATGTTGTCTGTCTGAAATGAAATAAATAAATGAAATGGCTCTTTACTCTTACACTAATTTTACTCTTACACTTATTTTACTCTTACACTAATTGAGTCCATCAATAACCCTACCAGGGTTCACACTGCTAGCTAGTCCTCTTCTAAGCTCCAAAATTTAACCCTATTTTGGAGGGCAGAGGTGAGGTTTTTTCCACATCCCAGATGTCTATTCTAGTAGAGCACAGATCTTGGCACAGACAAAAAATTCTACCTGTGAGGTGTTAGTTTTTCTTGTTAGGCCAGTGTCAGTCTTCCTATCCTAAAATATGATTCAAAGTTCAAAGTTTTTTTCTGGAAAAACTGAGCTAATTAAATTTATAGTTTCACAGTCTCTCTGACCCTAAGATAATTTACTGGTGCACTTTTGCCCCTTATTTGGTTACCTTGCCATAGATTTTATTTGGTTCCCGGAGACATCAGGGGCCAGTGAGAATTGGGTGCTCTACAAGGGCAGGGGAGCCTTGACTTTGCTCTGGTTGCAGCTTCAGTTGAGGAAAGAAGAACATAAGACATTTACCTCTCTCCAGGAGAAAACCCAGTGATTTGCATACATTCTGATCTCATCTGAATGTGGTTTTTACATGGATGCTTAAGATATTAATAGACTACTTTTAACTTGGACCTCCCTAAATATCCTCACAGTGGTATTGTTACCGTAACAGAGCACACTCCTACATGATCCTCTTTGGTTAGCCTTAAAAATACTTTAAAACCAGAAAGGAAGAATGGAGTCTTTGTCTATGAATGCTAAAATCTGTCTTCATCCATGAGAAGCTGTCAATGATTGCCATGGAAACATTTACTAATTGTCCATGGAGCCTATAAAAATAGTAACAAAAAAAGGTAAGATTTGTCAAGAAATAACCCTTTGTGAGAGGTGACCTGAACCAGAAGATTCTAAGAAGACATAAAGACCTGGTGTGGTATAGCTAAGCCTTTTCTTCTCCTGATTCCCTCTCGCACACAGAAACCACCTTGGTGTCCCACCTTAGGAGACCACATTCCCACTGAATAAGAGCAGTGTCACCATGTCCCTTGATGTCTGCTTACAAGACATCTTTCAAAACACAGAGATGCTGGACTGTGACTGCAATCAGAACTCAGGACAGCCATCCATTCTGTATTACAGTTTGAAGGACTGCAGTAGTCACATTTCTCACCTTTTTTAAAAAATCCTTTTTCATTCTCTGTAAAAATGCCGTTTTCCAGGTCTACGTGTATGCTTCTGGGCTAGGTGTGATGCAAACCCAGTTGTAGCTCTCACCCAGTGGAGTCTGCAAGGTGATTTAAAAGTTCACAGCAAATCAGTGCAGTAAGTAGGAGAGGCAGGACAAAAGAACAAACTCATGTATAACTAGGTTGGTGAAAACTACACCTCAAGAACCTCAATAGTTGGTTGTTGTTTTTTGGTTTGTTTTTTTTTTAAATAATCATGAAGTGCTACTGCTAGAATCTTGTATTTGCCATCAGTTCTCCACTGGCCAATGCAAGAGGCATTTGGGTTCTTAAAAAAACACACTAAGGCTCTCTGAATCTTTAAAGTGTTAATCATCATGTAGCAAAGGAATTTATCTGTTCTAGGACGTACTTTTGTGGCTGCAATGGTTTTGAAAGAGTTGTGAAATGACAGCACCAATTTTGTTCATCACCAGTTCAGACTGCCAGCTATCAGTAGGGTAGTTATCGACCTAGCCTGCTTGTGTACTACTCGATTTAAACAATTTTTTACTCATTACATGGGTCATTTAACATGGGCAGAAAATAGAATCAAACACAAGGAGTGGCTGTGCTTTGCTTCTGTCTTCCCATTACAGAAGACTCTATTCCCTACTGAGTCCAAGTGTGAATGAACAAATGATGTCTTCTCTTAAGGGAAATGGATTCCTTACTCACTAGCAAAACTGTAGAGCTTAGAATTAGTTTCTGCTGAAGGGCTTTCCTCCTTGCTATTTCTGCAGGGTTTTATAAGAAGAAATATATCTATATATAATTTGCTTAAAAGGGGATGCCATATGGACTTCTGCCATGTGGGCACTCAGAACATGCATGACAGCATATTACTACAGAAGAATTAGTGAATAAAATTGCCATTTCAACCACCACATGCTTAATATTGATTTTAAACCAATGAGGCCCCCTAACAGAACGACAGCAATGGAAATTTTCAGTGTGCTTTGGATCAGAAAGAAGTAATGAAATTGCTTTATATGTTCCTACTGGAAACATCACAAACCCACATTTCTTTACTATCTGAAGTCTGTATTTTGACACATGAACAGCCATGCTTTCCTACAGGTGCAAAAAACGGATCACTTAGGGGTTTACTTATTCTGTTAATATCACTTCTTGCAGATTTCCTTTGATATCACATGAAGAGAAAGAGGTAACTAGAAAGGTGACAGGGAGACTTACTAGGCTGGAGACAGAAGCGATGGCCAAGGCAGAGCTCTGTGACGACAGGAGCTGTCCAGGCAGCTCACGTTTACTGGATGAGAGCCACTGCACAGCTGAGGGCTTTTCCCTTTCCAAATTTTTTCAACTCTAAAGCCTATGTTCTCTGAGTAACAATACCAGAAGAGTCCATTAAGTGACCTGCACAAAATTTGTCTGTTCCTTTATTTCTTCTTGGTGGATAAATCTTTTCATATGGTGAGCTGGCTAAGGCAAAGCTCATGGCAGAAACTTTGGTCCAGGTGAACTTTATTAGACATTTCCCTCACAGGATCATTGCTGGCTTAGCGATAACTAGTTTACTCCTGGCTCCAGTACACACTGTGTGGTGGTCCCAGCTGTGACTGGTCAACACGTGACCCAGCAAACTAGAGTGCATCTTTTTCCACATGAACACTGGTTTAATTTTTTTGCTAGTGTAGAAAGGGCATTTGCCCTTGTTCATGCATAATTTTTTCTGTCATGCATAATTTTTCTATTATTCGTTGTTACTTTAACTTTCCAGAATGTCTATCAGCACACTCTAAAAACAATCATCTGAGGAAAACTGAATAACAAAAAACCACTGGTATAAACCCCACACATTTCAAAGAAGCATTTTATATTCTCTGTTTGACTTTGTTGTATCTTGATGAAATGTGTTATATCAAGGAAAGAAATTAGTATCAATACAGCTTTATATCCAGGTGCAGCATGCACAGATAAAGCACACGTGAAATGAGATAAAATATTCTGCTTGATGATTAACATTGAACAAGGTTGTACTGAACAAAGAGATGCCAGAGTTTTTAATATGAATGCACATCAACAAAAAACGACAGTGTAAAGAATTACATGTTTTGGGGTTGCTACTGATTCACTATCAGGAAGGTTTAAGCAGCCAGACTACTAGACATTAAATAGCTCAATACTAATATGCTGAAATTTTATTCAATCAGTGCCTTAGATCTTCAGTATCCACTCAGACATGTAAAACCATCTGGAAAGGTGAGCTTAAAGACTATTGAGCAGGATAGTAAACATAGGGTTAACAACAATAATATGCAAGAAACGATTCCAACAAGAAACCTAAAATTCAAGCATTACTTCAGAATGTAAAAGAGTGCAAGAGATGAGTCAGTCTCAATACCTTGGCAGTAATATGCAAGCCAGTGGGGATATCCAGAATGAAATCATGTCGCAAATTGGCAAGGCAGCAGCTGCATTTATCTGCTTAAAGAAGATTCAGTCCTTGAAAATCTACAACTTAAAGAACAAGCTGAATATTCAATTCCTGTTATTTTTGACCAAACAGATGGATGGGAAAGCTGTAAATCTACCAGAACTATAGGCAGTCATCTAAGAAGCCTGATGAACACTCAGAAAACTTAAACTTAGAAAAATAGTAATTTTTTAAATAAGTGAATTTCTAACAAATTTTCCAAAATTTAAAAATATCTATTACCAGATAGTTTAGGAAAAAAAAAAAAGCTGTATCTGAGATATGTGTTGGTAATAAACATGAAGAATGCACTGGGTAAAAATACATACAGAAGTGTAAGCAAAAAGGGAGAGCTGAAAGGACACCTTCTGCTGAACACGATGAAGGACTCCCTGCCATGAAGATCATAAAAGTTGCTGTGTGTGGAGCCCACCTGGCTGCTGTCAGGAGGCTCCTGGTGGCCCCCACCAAGGACAGCTCTGGCCAACCTCCCCTTGCCCCCCTCCCACAGCAGGGGCTCCCAGAGCAGGAGGAAGCCCTGGGTGGCTGCTTCCAAACTGAGGAGAAACCACCATCTCAGATAGTAAGTATCTGTCTTTTACATGGGCTTCAATGAAATTCAAGTAATGAAAACTGGGGATGTTAGTGAATTCCTGTGAGTTTGTACAACACAGCAAAGCGGGTGCTAGTGTGTGCTGGATAGAAGGGTAAAAGCACTGCAATGGCTCAAATAAACTCAAACAGTGCCTGCGTGCATCCAGCAGCTGCTTCATCTGGTTGCACTGCCTGCTGGGATTCCGGATTTTCCGGTAGATTCACCCTACTCAAAATTTTAAGGGCAAAATCTGCAGGAGAAGATACGCCTGTTTTGTAAGCAAGTACAGAAAAATAATTCTGGCAATTTTTATTTGTATACTTAAAAAAAAAAAATCATTACAGAAAATAATGTGACAGTCCGGTTGTGGCAGCCTGTGAGCCTGTAGCCACAGCAGCCCCTGGATGTGCCCTGGCCACACTCCCTGAGCTAGGGAGGCCAAAAGGTCTCCCAAGATGCCAGGGACCAGGATGCCTTGTTCTGCTCCCCTTTCCCTAGCCCTACCTGTGCCCTCAGACTATTGGTCCCTGACGTTTTCTCCCCACCCCTACTGACCCCAATACAAAAAACCCGGCCTGACGTTTTTTCACTCTTTTGCTCATCCTCTGTTCGTCCCATCCTCATCTGCCTCCCTGGACTAGCACTACACACGTGGCTGGAATAAATCCCTCCCGGAGACCAATCCTGACTCTGTGCCATCGACTTACTGAGGAGACTCTCTGGGGTGTCTGAGTGTGTGTGTGTGTGTGTGCAGTGGCCTCGCCGTGCAGCTCTCAGCCAGAGACGCTCTCAGAAGGTTGTAGCCTCTGAACTACCAAACCCCCGGCTGCAACATCCAGTAGGAAGCATGAATAGCAAAATCACAGACCCTGCTCCAGACACTGTTTTTCACCACTCTAGGCCTTGTCTGCTCTAACATGCTTCTTCTCAGCTCCAGCCAGTTGTGTCTTCCTATCTGGTCTTTTAGCAAAGAGAAAAATAAAATCGCATCAATAATAAAATCCTGAATAGTTTAGATCCATTCTTTTGCTGATGGATGGAACTACAGAGATTCCACATAAAAATCCCAGAAACTTAAAATGTATCTCCAGAAAGGTCTTGAAGACACTCATCTTTCCTGATGGTCCCTGGCCCTCCTTGTGCTGCTGTCTACAACACCCCTACCAAACATCCAGCTTCTTCCCTTGACCTGCCATGTTAAGGTGAAGTTTATGTCCCTACTTGCCTTCATCTTGCTCCTTCGTAATTGATTTTTTGGATTTTATTGTCATCACTCCCCTCACCTTCTCTAATTAACAAAGCATGGAACAGCATCTTTTGTTAGCTTTTTACAGTCCTAGCCTACAGACCTCCTTCTGCACAGAGCAACTGGACTTACGGAACACCTGATGTATCCTTGCTAGCTGAAAATCTCTAAGTTTATATAAAAATGAATAAAGGCAATTCAGTTCATAAGGTAATTCAGTTCATAACCGTTAGATATTTTAAAGTACATACTTTTTTCCTCTAGAGTAAGAATGGTCTTTCTTTGGGTGTCTAGAATACATTGAAACTTTTCTAGACTGTTCATCGTTACAGTGAGTTCTGAATTTGATAGATCCACAAACATGATACGGGTAGACCCTCTAACAGTGGGAATATGTCAATCCTTGCCAGGATTCAGGGCCAAATTCATGCTTGTTTAAACACATGGCATGTTTCACCTGGATTACGTGGATTTACACCTTTTTTTTTGAGTAAAAAGTACACTTCTTCAGTGAAGACTTGAAGATATTGAACTGTGTATAGAAGTTACATTTTAATGTATTTCAGTACAGTGCACTTAAATAATTGCCCTATTACTTGAAAGAAAATCCCAGCTGGCTTTGCAGGATAGTAATTCATTGGCAACCTCTTCTACGTGAGCAGAAACATTGATGCAGAAAGCACTGAAACAGTCAGCCCGTGCTATCCCATTTTCAGAGCAGAATCACGTTATAGAGTAACTGTGTTCAAGAAGCTTAAATACTAACTGGGATGGAGCTTTAATCCTTTTACTGCCTTTGAACTGTTCTCCTGTCTCAGCTGTGATATTATGAGGCTGTCTAGTCAAATTAATTGCATCCCCTAGTAGGAATCATGTAGGTGCTTATCTTATTTCTACATTTCTAATGCAAGGCAGCACTGCAATAGCTAAACTACGTCCTTGTGTCTTTTTCTTTCCTTTTATACCTTTTCCCGTGTAAAAATTGCCGGGAGAGAAGTGAAAAACAGAAAGAAGCAAGACATTTAAAACCTGTAAGCCAAATGGATGTCTATTTCGGCAGCTCCGTAGGTCAGCCTCCGCACCTGGCCACTGGTAAACAGTGGTGCAAAGGAAAAAAAAAATTAAAAACAAGTAGAAAATAATAATAAAAAAAACCCCACAACAAACAAACTTCTTTGCAATCTGGGAGACAGACTGTGCCCAGTGCCCACGAGGTGTTGGCAAAACCACCTCCACGAGCCGGGGCGCAGCGGCCGCTCTTACGCAACCCGCTGCTGTCCTGCTGGGCGGCTCTGCGGAGCGGGGCTCGGCGCCGAGCGGCGATAGCCCTGAGCGCTGCCTTGGCACTTCGCTGCTAACCACAGCACCGCCCGCACCGCTCCAGCTCGCCGGAATTAACACAGTTCGTTCGCCGGCAGTTCTGGCGGCGCAGAAAGGGAGCGTTCCCGCGGAGAGCTGGCGCGGCGCGGGGCGGTGTGGCCTCTCTCCGCCTAGCGACAGGGACACTGCAGGTCCCGTTCCCGGCCAAGCTTGCAGAAGCGCTCGAGAGAGCCGTGAGGAGCTCCGGGACCCTCCGCTGTCCCCGCCGGCGTGCCCAGCGCTCCGCGCCATCTCAGCGCGCAGATCCGCAGCGCTCCGCGCCCGCCGCGCCACTCGGCC
>VZRR01003434.1:157134-167221 GCA_013398015.1 Oreocharis arfaki | reverse complement strand
CCGGCCTGCCGCCGGGGCGGGGAGGCCCCGGTGTGCCGCCGCCCGGGGAATGCCGCTCCCTCCCCTTCCCAGACCTGCCGGGGCTCCCCTCCCGGGCTCCCCGCGCCGGCGAGGACCGGGCTGGAGCGGCAAGGGCAGCGTCAGCTGCTGAGTGTCCCCCGGCCCTGCGTTTTGCCAGACGTATTTACTGGTTACACGGGAAGAAAATAGGCTCTAGGAAGGGCTACGTCGTGTTTGCTGCTTCTGCAGAGTTCATCCCACCCCCTGGGAACGGCACAGACCTCGCAGGAGGGGCCGAGCTGCTCCGTAGGGAATTCAGGCGCTTTTCCTGCGCGGCGCTTGTGAGAGCGCTGAGCTCAGCTGGGATGGCAGCATGGGAGACGGCTGGGAAACCCTGGGGAGTTCGGGTCACAGACGGCAGCGGCCGTGTGTTATCATTCCAGACTGCACTCTGTGACCAGCTGACAGATTGAGACAAGTTGTAAGAACCTCTCTGCGAATGTAGTAAGGCTGTTTGTTAATCGTATTTGTGACTACAAATCAGCATGAACCAATATATATTTTTTAAAATGTGTGCTACTGGCCTCCTACTCGAGTGAAGTCAATACCCCTCATGGAAAAAAACCATAGAGTTGCATAGGGTGTTCTGTGGGATGCTTCTGTGGGAGTGATGTAGACAAACTAACACAGAATATTACGTGAAAAGTGGAATACAGAGTAACTTAAGTCCCACAGCAACAGGTGGCAGAGCTGAGGAGAAAAGAGCGCGTCCTGGCTCTCTGTCTTGCATCTCTGTCATAGCACAATCTTCATCCATTAGGGGTAGAGCTTTGTTTCACCAAAACAGAGGCGAAGTACGGGATGAGGTGACCACTGCTGTTGCAGGAGGACGCTCTGCTAGATCATGCAGCATGGAGCAGTTGTGCCCTAGGGCAGTCAGGAGGCAGAGAAAAGCAGAAAGAGCCTCAACAAAAAGCAACCACTTGTAGGACATATGCAGTAATCAAATCACAGTTCTTTCCACGTTAAGGATTTTTCTTTCCCTGCAGGAACTATACCCAAAAGAAAATACTGCAGGTACTGAGGCACTAAACCAGTGGCAAAGGAAAACAGAGAGATACTGTGTGTCACTAAAAAAAAGTTCGTAGAGTCAATCTAAGCAGGCAAAGTTGCCAAAAGGGGTAGGACTTGCTTAAGAATTGAAAGCACAACAGCATGCTTAGCTACAAAAGTTTAAGGTCTTGGCCTTTCTTTCTGAATCAATAAGCATAAACTGAAAATAGACAGATTCTAATATAAATTTATACTGAGCAGTTGAGATAAAACTTGAACAGAATAAATGAGAAGGCATTGTTAGGGAAAAAGGCTTGGGAAATGGTATCAGGATTTATTAGGGAAATGAAGAAAGACATATTGTCTCAGATTTAAAAAGGAAATCTCTTAAAAAATGAGGCCTAGCACAAAGAAAGAAAGGGAACCTGCTAATACAACAATACTTTGTTTTCATGGAAAAAGCTGCAATGAAAAAGTTTTGAGAAAAAAGGGCCAGGGAAAAAATTAAATCAAAAGAAGTATCTTTGATAATGATGGAAACATCCTATTAAAAAGAAATTGAAGTGCTCCAGGTAACAAGAACATTTTCAGAAAGTAATATGGGAGTAAGTTGTACCTTAAGAGAAACAAACAAAGAGGACATGGGATAGTATTACTCAGAAAGGAGCTGAAATGCAGGAGATAAATTACGTTAATTTTCATCACACAAGTTGTCACAATCTGGAGACCAACCTGAGTAAGACACAAAAAAAGAGGTAGCTTGAAGAGAAATTGTAGAAAAGGATTAGGAATAGAAAGTGGGAAACAGAGCATAAGTAGATAGCTGAGCTGCTACAGGCATTTCTGGAGACTTTCATCTGGGAGGGAGGGGTGCCACACTGCTGTCCTAGGGAATAGTGAGCTAATTTTGCTATGTAGATGACAGATAAAGCTAGAACCCCAGACCCCGAGACCTCACTGTTTTATTTTTTTGGCAAATTAAGATACTCTGGAGCACCCTGAGAAATTCTTGACTGCATTTCCAGAAAAAGGACTAAGCAGGAAAACAGCTGATACAGGATGATGTATCTGCCGTGATGAGGCGATGTCAGAAGCAAGGCCAAGAAAGTTAAGGAGGAAAAACTGAAACTCCCTTGTGGGGCACTGAAAATCAAAGGTACTTACAGGAAATACAGATTTTATATACACCTGAAAGAAAGACAAAAGACTGTGAGGTGATTTCCTGGAAAGAATTACCAACTAGAAGGAGCAACTGTGATAAGGGCTGAGGTTCAGCCACTCTTGTCCAGCAGCACGTACACAACTCTGAGGTATGTTGTGTTACAGGATGTCCCACAGACCAGGAACAGCCTAACAGCTATCCTGTACCAAGCTGGGCTTTCTAGGCCATGACGAACCAGCATTTTATGTAAAGAAAGGGGGCAACTGCTGATTTCTTCATTTCACCCAAAGGAAATGTAGCATTTTTAATGGGGTGTTTGATACCATAACAGAAAAAAAAAAATCCCCAAACCATGAATAAAAAGGAAGAAAAGCTTTTGTAGAAGGACAAATGCAACAAAGTGGTGCAATTACGAGAGTATAGACAGCTAAAGAAAAGGCATTATATAAATAAAATTAGAGAAAAAAACAGAGTAAAATTCCTGACCTTTCCAGGTCAACAAAGCAATTTAGCCCCATTTGCAATCAATCATAGATAATGGCAGTCATTCTAACAAAAGATATATTACATTAGGATACATCCTGACATAAAGTTTACACTTAGATCTGACCTTCTGCTTCCTGAATATGGACCAGCTTGTTTTTACTGTTTTTATGAAGTTCTTAATACTTCCGTTACAATTATTCCATTTGCATTTCAAAAAATGTGCTATGGAGAGGAAAATAAAAATATCATTCCTAATCAGTTCTGTCCCTACAAGTTTAGCAAAATGTAAGGGAGAACACATGGAACCCATGAAACCTGAGGAACCTATGTAACTTAGGCTGAAAGACAACTAGAGATATGCAGGATCTTCCAAATATTTCTTGTTTTTTACATCAGTAGATTAATAAACCAATAATGGGAGGAAGAAAAAGATCCACACAAAGTTTTCAGCATATTAGCTAAAATGTTGCACTTGTCTGACATACTGTGGCTGCAATTCAAGTGAGATGTTGGGGTAGCATTATATAAATGGGACTATGAGTTCTGTTATCTTCCTTGGGGAATTAAGGTTTTAGCCATAGTTAAGATATGTTAAGAGGTTTGGTCTAGCCAATTCTGGAAAATGACAGAACACAAAAGCCACATGGTTACTTCAGAGAGGTGTTTTCCCTTAGGTTTCTAGAGACAGGCACAAGAGAAACCCTTGACTTTCTTCTGTATGGCTAGGTCCTAGTGGTTAACCTTGATCAAGATCATGGTAAAGTAAAACAGCAGGAACTTTACCTGTCCTCCTGGTGACGGTAAGGAGATTTTTCTTAAGAGGTTTGATTTCTGAATGACAGGTAACTGTGTCAGGCACGAGTCAAGGGAATGTAATACTTCATGTTGAGATGAACAGCTGAGATCCCATTTGTAAACTAGCCAGCTGAAGATCAAATGACAAAGAAAACTGAGTAACTGAAATACATAGGAAGACACTTAGAGGGTTCTGTGTCTCAACATTGCAATTAAAAGAGCATTGGAGTGGAAAATGTTGCAAATAACTTTTATGACTTTGGAAAAAAGATGTCATATAACACCACCTTCTGAATTTTTGTTGGGAAAATGACAGGTTAATAAAAAAGTAAAAGGGGACTGTAAATAAGTAAATAAATAAAAGATTAACCAACTAAATAGCTAAGTATGGTAAAGTAGGGACCACTGTGTCATGAAATGGCAGGACAGATATACATCTGGAATTGGAAACTCAGACTCTACTTATTATATGTGTGCACATTTTGTTCTCCTTTAGTCTGGCCAGGTAATATGGATTTCAATTCTTTTACAGTGATTTAAAAAAAAAAAATAATTACTGGTCTTCACAATAAGGATGAATGAGTTATTTACTGTTTTGAGGTATTATAGGAGATGTACTTAGGGTCGGAGATCTGTCCAGTCCTCTGGGATTTAGATGGATGATCTCAATATTTTCGGAGTCACTGCAGTAAGTCCAGAAATGCACAGATGCTAAACATAATGCAAAATCTTAATTATTGTTTGCAGTTAATTAAAATGCTATTTTTGTTTGTTTTGCCTCCCTCTGGCATCTTCAAGTCCTAATTAATTCTTAACTGTGGGTGGTGGGATTAGGATTGGCAGCAAAACACACCTCAAACAGCCCACCAGCACCATAGGGCTGTACGTGCAGAAGCTCTGCCGAAGCAAAGATCACGTTCTTGAGAAGTTAGATAAAGATTGCTATTGTTCTTGCCGCCAAGATTATTTTTATCACATTGTCAACATAGTTGTTAATGTACAAACATGCAGGTGAGATACAGAGCACACGAAACTCATAAAAAAGGTGGAGACGTTGTATGCACGTGCAATTAGAGCACTGGAGATGAGATGTACATAAAAATGCTGAAGGGGAGCAAGTGTTCGCTTGACAGATTAAGGAGCTGGCTGGCACTGTTCCTTGTGGTGAACTGCTTGGTGACATTTATGGCACTGATAAATAAAATCTGTGAGCAAATATCATTAATGGATGTAGTTCAAGGAGTGGCTGTTTGGCACGTTTCTATGGAGGTGGTGATTCAGGCGCATAACCAGAGCAACACTGAGGGGTTTTGGTTTTGGTTTTTTTTTTTTCTATAATGTTGCAGTTGTTTCAGAGTACAATGAGATTTTTTGGCTTAGAAGTGCTGCTGTAATTGGTTTCTGGGACTTTCTTGATTTGACCTAATTGGACATTTTGAAAGGTTGCCAAAGTATGGAGGTAGTATTTTGCCAGTTTTCCGTCAGTGATTAATAAAGCTCATTTGGAGGATCAATTAGAGTTCCAAAAAGAAGATTTTGCACCAGAATTGTTACAAAACCAATGAATTCTATTTTATTAATGGACATTTTCAATGTCGAATGATGAAAAACGGTGCTATAGTGAAAAGTAAATGCACTTTTTTTTGAGAGAGAATTTTCTCCCTTCAGGTTATCATTATGTTATTTCAGGAATTCTGTAGTCAGGGTGGGGAAGCACTTTAATTCTGGTTTGTAATGATACTTTTGGCAAAATTCAAACTTGTTTTTAAAAAATTAGACTATTAAAAAGTGGTTTAAACAGGTAAGATTTCCTGAAATGTTTATTTCCTTTTCATGGTGCTTGAGGTTTAAGCAGCAGCTTTCTAAAAGTCTTTAGAAAGAATAAGTAACTGCATTTGGTGTATCTGAAGACCTAGTGAATTTAAAGAAATGAAGTGATATGTTTGGAGGAAGGAAAAGCCGGTACCATCATCAGTTTCTAATCATCCCAGCTCCTCCCCAAGTTCTTGTTTTCACAAAGATAATTTAAAAACAACATGCAAGTGGTTCAGCCTGTCTCTGTGCATTTATAATTTGTTTATTTCCCTGGTATAGCAGAATAGATTTGGTGGATTGTTTTTTCTACAGTCAGGGGACTGACTAGGGTGGATAAGTTAACAAGCAGGAGGTTCCTGCATGTTGGAATTAGCAACTTATCTGTCTCATCCATTGCCTGTTTGTTCATGTTTTGCTCATTCAGGTGCATCCTAAAGAAATGAGATACCCAGCTAGTAGGTTAGTGCCAGTTTCTAATTTGTTCCAGGGGTTCATAGCCGTGGGTCTGAGTGCATCAGGAGGGACCTGTAGGTGTTTCCATACCACTTCTTATTGCGTTTAGGTTGTAAGTAAGTTTTTAATCTTAATGTTATTGGGATTCAGCTGACTGGGAATCTAAATAAAGTATAGCACTGCTATGCTCTGCTATGCATAGCTATGCCATGACTTGCTATACTTACTCTTTACAAGTCAAGCAAGTGCTTTTACTGAGGCACTTCCCTCTGCAAAGCTTTATACACACCATGTAACACTGCCACTCTGCTGCAGCACTTGAAGGTCACTTGAAAAGCCAGAGTTTTGACTAAAGTAGGACTCTTCCTTCCTTCTTCTTCCTTGCTACAGAGAGATTTTTCAAGCTGGCCTCCAAAGCACCTTATGGGATTCCTGGCAGATCAGGTTTTCCAGGGGAAGGAGCTGCTTCTTTTGCAGACACATTTATTAGCATAAATATCACAACATGGAGCCCATAATCACACACTCGGAGGATGCTTTCCTCTTGTATGTCAGGTAAATTGAGTTTAAATTGGCATTTACTGAAATATGACTGTTGAAACTCTACCAGCACTACATACCACACTGAGCAGGTATATATGCTTCACTATGTGCTACACTTGGGGCAAAAAATGGCAACCCGTTCTAAACTAATAGAACTATAATGCTATCCATTATAGCATTTCTGCCAGCATCAGGGTAACATTTCTCTTCCATGCCTCTCAAGAGAACTTAGGAACCAAAATACTTCCATCAGAACTCTCTGCATGTCTCTGAATTCTTCCAGAAATTCAGCTATGGATGGATTTGGGATGAAGATGGTAAAGTGATCTCATTTGTTGCATGTGTTAGGCCTGCTGAAATAAAGCTTAGCGAAATACTGCTAAAGCAAGAGTGGAGGATGAATGGGAAGATCATAGTGCATTATTTTACATGTTTTTACTTACTGAAATAAGTAGATGACCTCATCTTCTCCAGAGTAGAGAGAGCAGGCTTCTACCTTCTGTCCTGACCTTAGCAGAAAGGTGGAATCTCAATTCCTAGGTTTTGTTATTTTTACTTTAAGGTGGAGGTTGCTTCCCAGCATGTCTATGTTTCTTGCTCTCTTTTCCATAGTTATGATGGCTCATGAAGAACAAGTTGATTTAGAATAGGACGAGCTGCACGATCCCTCAATTAATACACCCACCCACCTGGTAGCTGAGCTCCATATGGTCTTGGATTAGGAATGAGAGAACTTGCAAAGCTCTTGCTTCTGTCAGGCCTCCAAAATCAAGGCTCTACCCAGTGCATTTTAGCTTTGCCTTAGAGTAACCCAGTTATAATTATTCCAACTGCAGGAGCCTTTCCAAGCCCTAATCTTTTAACTGAAACCACTGCAGTTTGGGACAAGGGATCTGGTTTCCATAGGACCTCTACACATCTTCCCACTCTGCCTTCTCTCCCAGCTGTGTTCACTCTTCATTTGATTCTTCCCAAAAGAGATGTCCCTTGTCTGCCGCTAAAAGGGAACTGTGTGGCAAGCCTTTGGTGCTGTCACAACCACTTCAAACTAGAGGCTTTTCTGCAGGCCAGTTAAATGCTATTTCTTCTTGCCTGGTAGGCTGTCTTTATTAGTGTGCTCCTTGACCATCCCATTCAGCATGAAAGAAAAGCTGCTGAAGCCTGTCATTTCTCATCTACTTTTTGCATTAATACTAGTTTATTAATGTGAAGTTGCTTCTGCTATGTATTTTTTGAAAACACAAACTAGGTCCACTACCATGAAATTTGGAGCCATGACTCACTAAAAAATTCATTGCAGATGGCACCATGACAAGCCTGGTCTTGATGATCTGTTCAGAGAATAAGAAGAATGAACTACTGGTTTTGTTTACTCCAGTCGCCCATCTACCCCAGTTGCCTTTGGCTGATGAGTAGAGGATGCTTGCAGAAAGACTGGAAGAAATAGAACAAGTGTAGGATTTCCTAACTTCTGGCAGCCAGAGGATATGGGAATTTCCAAAACCAGAAATTTCACTGAATTGCATCATGTTTACTAGCCATGGACTTGTCGACCATAAATTGCCTGATCTGTTTCGAACTTTCTTGAACCTCTACATCATCCTTTGATAACAGCCCGAATAGCCTTTTTTAGTAAAACAGCTTTTGCAATAAAAAAGAGAATATACACAAATTTCTGTTTAGTCTGGAAGCTGGCTTCAGTGTAGGAGAGCTGATTTCCCAATACTTTCTCGCTGCAATTTAGAAACACAGATCTTAAAAATAATTTTTGGTAATAATTTAATCTTGCTGGTTTTCTTTCAGTTCAGATTTTCTTGCCCGTGTTCTTTTGGTTTTGTGGACTGAGCACTAATTTCCTGTGCCATGTGTAACCCTGCATAACTTGAAAAAAATTCCCTGCTGTGTTTTTTCATGACAGATGAAAAATGGATATGAACTGTGCGTTGGAGGTTAGAGTGTGCTTCCAGATTTGTTTCTCTCTATTCTGCTTTCCTTCTTATTATTTATTTTTCTTTCCTATTTGTCTCAATTTTCATCCATTTCTCTTCTGTTCTCACACATCCGCTCTGGTTACCCTCGAATTCTGGTGGTAGGACGGAATTGGATCTCTGTACAAAAGTGAAGTATTAGTACTTTAGGTTATTTTTATATTCCCCAGAAATCTTGAAACAGACATATATTACACTGTATTGGAAAATGGAAATTTAACAGGAAAAGAAACAGTATATAGTACTGGTAGTTTATTTTCCATTTTTTTTTTTCAGGAAATGGATGTTTGCCCCAGACAAAGACTAGAGGATGTTGGCCAAATACCTTCAGTTAACACCAAAATGTTTTGAAGTGTTTCATGGCATTTAGAGAAGATTGGCCTCAGTTAGCATTAATAATAAATGGAAATTAATCTAAAGTCATTGTAGTCACGTACTGTCCATCAGTTTTGTAGTGTGTATAAGCACTGCTTATCCATCGTTTAAAGAGGGACGCACACAGGATGCTTTCCTGCTGTGCTAACTCACTCCTGGTAGTCTAAAAACGAAAAGGGGCATATATGCTTCCTGATTTTCACATTCCTTTTAACACTTTTGAAACAAAATGTTTTGGATTCTCTTTGTCTGCCAAAAGATGCAGTTTTCATTTAATCAGCAGACTGGAGTAATTTTTAATCTGCTGCTTTACCATGATTGTTTTCATCTTTAATCACCATGTCCTCATGCATGGTAGTACTCAGGAAGTAAGAGGCCTGGGAAATTGCAAATAAAACCCGTGTGTCTTGTAAGACCCTCCTTCAGAAAGTGATTAGAAGGTCCCCTGTCCACCAGATAATGTGTGCTAGGTGGTCGAGTGATTCAGCTTAGCACGTTTCATTGCCTGTGCTCTCTGCCTGCTTGTGTACAAACAAACTCAAAAAGGAACAGATGAGGTGTGTAGTACTTCTGAGAAAAACATAAAGTCATTTGTATCAGAACTGATGTGCCAAACAACCACTCTAAAATCAAAGATCTGTAGGGCAAAGCAAACCAACCAGTAACAAGGAAATCTGGCAGCTGATGTCAGATGCACAATGTCCATTATCATTAGGGAGCCTGAAGAAACTAAAGTTCTCCCCTTTCACACCTGCCCAGCCCTGAGGTGTGAAAGCCAGACAAAAATTACTTAGAAGGAAAAGTAAATTGAGAGCAATAAAGGATAAAAAGCTGAAATCCACCAAGGTACCAAGTTAAGTTGTTGTGTTAAAATGCAAAAGAAAGAATACTGTTTCATTGACAAGAGCCCTATGCCCTGAAAGGTGCTCAGATTCTCTTCCAGCTCATCTCAGAGCTGGATTACATCCTAGGCACTCCTGGTCCAGCTGTCAGGCATTTGATGAGGTCAGTGTTAGGTTGCTTTTCAATTGAAGGCAAGTTTCTGACTCCTGCGTTTATGAACAAAGTCACAGCCTGTGCCTAAGTGATGCAGTGGGAAATTGTGCCTGTACATGACCTGAACTTTGCTTCTCAGAGAGGAGGAAAATGTTGTCATTACTTTCCTGGTACCAACTATGTACCTCTGCCTCCCTCTGCTCCTCCCTCCCTCTTTAAAGCCCACTCCAGGTCAGGCAGCACAGATACTGTAGGGTTTCAGAGGCTCTTTGACATGTCCTGCAGCTGTACTGAGCCCTCATTTCACAGCTGCTAAGAAAAGCATTTATGTGAATGCATGGCAGCCACAGCACATCCCTGAAACTCGAAGAGACCAACAGGACCCCTCTTTTTGCCAGACAGGAGTGGTGTTTCAGGCACT